>CAXITT010000508.1:269396-285021 GCA_964033795.1 Lymnaea stagnalis | reverse complement strand
GGGGGGGGGGGTTATATCGTCGATGGGAGGGGGGAAGGTGGGGGGAGGGGGTCAAATCTCTGACGATGTAGTGGTCAGGGCTGGTCAAGTGTATGTTCCACTTATCCAGCAATCCTTGTCTGGGGGCTCAACAACACTGATCACGTGGCGATCACGACATGCTTCACGGTACGGCGCGCGCGTGGGAAATGTCCATTTGCAGTCTGAAACCCAGCAGATATTGATGTCGGCCCCAGAAGATGGATGGCACGATGAGGTTATGATACGCTGTCTGACATGATGTATTGTGTGTGTGTGTGGCACGAATGTGAGCCGTTGTAAAACACTAGCCTAGAAGTGCACATTAATTTCAAAGGGATTGTGAGTTCAGGGCCAAGTCCAGCAAACTGTATACCAGGGCATCAATTACCTCCATATTATGGACCATATCATCGGAGCCGTCGCGTGACTTTTTTGAGGACCATCCCCTGCATTCAAAGATGATAGTTTAGTTTATTTGAGTCACATGACAACTATCGAAATCCTTAATAACAGACCCCCCCCCCACACACACGCCCCATACCCTGCAGCCGCAGGAGTTGCAAGGCCCACGCGAGGGGCTCTGCTCATATTAATGTAGGTAATTTTATATTTATTGCCTTGGTAATAATTATGATAATAATGTGAAGTAATTTTTTTTAAATGATTATTATTATGATAAAACTAAACATTAAATTCCTGAAAAGTAAACAACTCCGTCCGTACCGAGGGATGTACTAGCAAAGCCGTGACCTTTGGCAGCAATAAACGAGGCCGGAAGTTGTGAACTTGGCTGCCATGACAGTGACGGACGACTTTTAGAACTGGACAGTGGGACAACACAACATAATTTACTTGGGTCGTCCTCCAACTTTACACCATTGTCGTCGTTATCCGCGGCCCCCCCAACCTCTCTCCTCCCCCCCACACCCATGTTTTCTCCACCATCACCCAACCCCCTCACACCGGACGCTGTATGAATCTGTGGCATTCGACACAGTTGTTTTTTTACGAGGCGAACGTTTGCTATTTTTAGAAACATAATTTATCATTTTCAATTTATTATTCGGGAACACTTGGTCACAGGTGAAACACACTCCCTGCAGGTATTCCAGGAACGTAAAGAAGAGATACGTCTTTGTCAATCCTTTATGTTAACTTTGCTCTTTTTTTTGTTGTTCGTGTGTTTCTTTCTGGCTGGGTGGCAAAAAATATTCAGAGACGGCTAACTGACCCACATACCGTCAACCCATCGAGCTGAAACTTGGCGCATAGCCTCGTTTTAAATGACAAAACATGTTTACCCAGCCTAACCATGACAACCGCAAATGATATGAAAGAGGAAATTATATGAAAGCCGAAATGATATGAAAGCGGGAATGATATGAAAGCGGAAATGATATTAAAGCGGAAATGATATGAAAGCGGAAATGATATGATAACGTTAACGTTACTTTGGAGATGGTGTCGGTGGGTTGTCGAGTTCGCACTCATAATACCCTCCCCCGGCACTCCCCCAAACGGGCCAAGGCCTCCCCCGAAGCCCCAGACCGTGCGGAAGCGTGCCGGGAACTTCCCTCACTGGTCCGCTCTCCTATGCGTGGAAATGATATGAAAGCGGAAATAATATTCACCAACCCGTTACGCTTTTTTTTTTTCACTTCGTGACGGATACAAGCACGTGGGCCTCGCTAAAATCAAACGTTTAAGTTACACATGTTTGTATCCGCAGGCGATCTATAATCATGAAGCCATTTATCCACCGAAGCCGTACGAAGTAAACACGTCCTGGTTTGAAGGAATTCCTCCAAAAGATATAGTCTAACCAAAAAACTTTTTTTTAAAATATAGAAGAAAATACAGCGATGTTAGACTTTTAAAAACTACCCCCAATCTTAGTAGTAATTCCAATTCCTGTGCCACTGGCGTTGCTAGTGTTTCTGGCACCCGGGGCGGGCCAAGCTGTGTGCCCCCTTACCCACCCTCATCACCCCTCCCCAAAATCTTTTAACGAAAAATACTCCACAGCTGGCTGGAAAATGCCGCCGTCAGTTTAAGGAAAAAAAGTTCAGGCCGCGGCGGACCACTACCTCCGCACTTATCTTCCTACGCCTGTTGGGCGGAGAAAGTTAGTGCATGATTGTTTGAGTTTATGATAGTTTGTGTGTATGATGGTTTGAGGGTATGATTATTTGAGGTTATGACTGTTTGAGTGTGTGTGATGGTATGAGGGTATGATTGTTTGAGCGAATGATTGTTTGAGGGTATGATTGTAGCGCTGCGTGACTACAGAATTTGAGTTTTATACGTGTTACGAGTGCCTCTGCGTTTTAAGATGTAGGAGTCGGACGCGCCATAGTGCGGGATATGGGGAGAGAGGGGTGTGAGAAGGGGGGGTGAGGGGCGCGTGGGATTGTCTGTGAGGGGTGTGGGGACTGAAGGTTGCGTAGGATTGTGTGTGAGGGGTGTGGAGAGTGTGTGGATGTGGATATAACATATCTCACTCAAACGCTCACCAACAACACATCTGAGCTCACGGCGTGTGCCCCTGTCAGGCTTCAAGCAATGAGAGCAAGATCTCTACAGGCCTCACACACTTTAGTTGAGCATCGATGAGTATTCCGAAGATTGAAATCACTTGTAGGTGATCGATAATCTGTGGTCAAACCCAGAGTGGCTAATTCATTTAAACACCCCCCCCCCCTTTCCCTTATAAAAAGAGTGATGAACTATCGAAACAAATATTCACACAGGTTGTTGTAGCAATAACAGAACCCGCAACGTCTTCTCTCTTCACTTTCTACCTTAATATCCCTGCCTCTCTCCCCCCCCCCCCACTTTCATAATTATCCAACTGTATTCCACCCTACCCCACCCGCCACTTGTTTTTTTCTTTCACTGCATCTCTTAAAGAATCTATAAATAGACCGACATTACGATACGCTGAAAGGAGCTTGTTGTCAAGATGTTGGACTCTGCAGCAGCACATCACTGTGCATTGAAAAGTTCTATTGATTTTTTTTTCTTCTTTTAAACGCCATTATGTATCGGTTGTACGCTGCTAAAATATTTTTGTAAAAAAGTTATTCAACTGTTCGGACGTAGCTTTTTAAGTCTCTCGCGTGAAGGACAACCACCAGGCGTAACNGTGATGAATTTTTTCATATCAGCGTAATCTAAGAGTTTATTGACTTGACAAATCTAAAAATTTCCAAGGTCATAATAAGATCTGACCTAAAATTTTGCAACTGTCCCAGAAGGAAATCATCCTGTCTTTTATCTAGATGACCTATTCGCTATATGACTTGATTTGTCTAGATCAGCGTTCCCCAAACGGTGGTCCGTGGACCGGCACCGGTCCGCAAGCCTTACGTGACCGGTCCAGAGAGCATGAATATTGATGTTTAAATAGAAAGAAAATTTAATTAAGAGAGCTGGCACCGGTCCCTGGTGCAGTTTCGAAACTTGTCCACCGGTCCGTGAAACTTACAAGTTTGGGAAACGCTGGTCTAGATGGCCTATTCGCTACACGACCTGACTTATCTAGATGACCCGTTCGCTACACGACCCGACTTGTCTAGATGATCTATTCGCTACACGACCTGACCTATCTAGATGACATATTCGCTACACGACCTGACCTATCTAGATGACCCATTCGCTACACGACCCGACGTGTCTAGATGACCTATTCGCTACATGACCTGACCTATCTAGATGACCCATTCGCTACATGACCCGACTTTTCTAGATGACCTATTCGCTACACGACCTGACCTATCTAGATAAACTTTTCGGTACACGACCTGACTTCCTATAGCATGCTATCATAGTTTCATGAATGAAACAAGTTATGACCGAAGCAAGTAATAAAAAATAATCAAATTATCACGAATAAATCAAGTTAAATCTCAACTAAATCAAGTTAAAGCTCAACTTAATCAAGTCATCACGACAAAATCAAGTTATCACGACAAAATAAATTGATCGTGGGCCCTTAGTATATAGAAAAAAATCAAAGTTATTATGATTAAATGAAGTATCATGAAGCATTCTATACAACACCTTCAGCAAGGTTCGGTTGCCATCACTCGTGCCTGCCCGCCCTCGACCGCCCCCAACCCTTTTCTGCAGCTGCAAGGCACAGGGGCATCAGATGATATCACTCTAAGCCATGCCGTTACAGCGTTAAAACAACCAAATATTATTTGGACTGTGCCTGGTCGATCTGTTGGACTCCATCCAAGAAGTGTGTCTGTCGGCGGCCAAGTTCAACGGAGGCATGTGTTTAGGCTTCAGTTAGTTGGACACAAGGCGATATGACCAGGAGATAAAATGTTGATGTTACAAGAAGGAAACAATTTGTGAACTTAACAAGGAGACAAATGGTGAACTTAACAAGGAGACAAATGGTGAACTTAAAAAGGAGACAAATGGTGAACTTAACAAGGAGACAAATGGTGAACTTAACAAGGAGACAAATGGTGAACTTAACATGAAGACAAATGGTGAACTTAACAAGGAGACAAATGGTGAACAGACAAGAAGACAAATGGTGAACTTAACAAGGAGACAAATGGTGAACTTAACAAGGAGACAAATGGTGAACTTAACAAGAAGACAAATGGTGAACTGACAAGAAGACAAATGGTGAACTTAAAAAGGAGACAAATAGATGTGTGACAAAGACAAGGAGATAACATGACGATATGACAAGGAAAAGGAGACAGAATGTTGATGTGACAAGGAAAAGGAGACAGAATGTTGATGTGACAAGGAAAAGGAGACAGAATGTTGATGTGACCAGGAAAAGGAGACAGAATGTTGATGTGACAAGGAGAAGGAAACAGAATGTTGATGTGACAAGGAGAAGGAAACAGAATGTTGATGTGACAAGGAAAAGGAGACGGAGTGTTGATGTGACAAGGAGAAGGAGACGGAATGTTGATGTGACAAGGAAAAGGAGATAGAAGGTTGATGTGACCAGGACAGGGAAGGAAGAGGTGGCTGGTTGCTTTTGTCTGATTTTATTCCAAGGTGAGACTTGTTTGGAGACATCCTCCGCGGCCCTTCGATCCGTTCAATTTTCGTCTCTACCTTATGGCCATCTTAACATCGTAACGCAAATTTTGCTGCAGCCCCACATGCCGGGAAATGTACAGGCTACGGGGAAAACCGGGGAAAGATCAACATGCAGGGGCGTAGCTAGGGTAGAGCCAAACGGGGCGACCTGCCCAAGCGACCCTGTGGCTGTTTCGACCCCCACCCCTTTTCCTGTGTGAGTGTCTGTATCGACTCAATGTTTGATCGTGTGCGTTGTTTGTTTATCCTTTATATTAACTTTGCTTTTTGTTCGTGGCTGGCCGGGTGGCCCAGTCTTCGGACGGCCATTTGACCCACTTCCCGTCATCCTATGGAACTGAAACTTGATACGGAGACTCGGTGCCGAGGACAACACATTCTGTCAAATTTTCAGCCCCACCCCTTACCCCACAAAGTACGTTTCTTCTGTTTTTTCAAGGCGAAGATAAGATCAATTTCCCAGGCGAAGATAAGATCAATTTCCCAACAACTGCGCTAAATGAGATTCGTCTTTTTAATTTTTTTGAAAAATGTTTCACGTGCTTTTGGCGCGTAATATTTTTACTGTTGTTTTTCTGAAATAGTTCCTGAAATTATTCTGCGGCGTAAAAGCGGGTGAGTCATTAGCATATTAATATAGTTCAGGGGCGTGGAAAAAAAATGTGTGGTTCAGAGTAGGGCACTGATTGGGATTCCTATAAGTGTGTTACTTGTACGCCACCCACCCCCGTGCTCAGTATTACTACATGTTATAAAGGATTTATACCGAAAAGCGTTGTTTTTTTTGGGGGTTCTTAAATTTTGTTTAATGAAGTCATCGGCGTAGATCGTCAGTTGAACACTAAGGCGAAACGTTCTCTCTCGCTCGATAACCCGAGAACATCCTGAGTCTCTATCTCTCTGCCTCTCTCTGTCTCTCTCTGTCTCTCTCTCTCTGTCTCTCTCTGTCTCTCTCTGTCTCTCTCTCTGTCTCTCTCTGTCTCTCTCTGTTTCTCTCTCTGTTGCTCTCTCTGTCTCTCTCTCTCTCTCTCTCTCTGTCTCTCTCTGTCTCTCTCTGTCTCTCTCTGTCTCTCTCTCTCTGCCTCTCTATGTCTCTCTCTTTTTGACAGATGTTGAGGGTACCCTCTTGTTGATAAATCCTGTCTACAAACGAAAGATTATCCCAAGTGTGCTGATGTGAACAGATGATCGCTTAAACACAAAAATTGCCAATAAAAATGACCAATCAAAATTACACACTGGGTATTAATTATCATTAATTTAATACACAATTACATTGAGAATAAAAAGCGAATTATTTTTAACTGTCAGTGCCCCCAGACCTAGGTCCAACCATGTCTTATCGCTGTTGGGGGGGGGGGTTCTTAAACAGGGGTCCAGGCACTCCTTTGAAATGTGTTTTGAAATCGCGATGGGAGAGCGGGCATTGTTTTAAAGTGAATAGATGAAAAAGGGGGGGGGTGTGGCTCTGCAAACAAAAAAGGTTAAGAGCCCTCTGCCCTATCGTACGTACGTCCTTTAAATCCAATATTCTTCTCTTGCATCTCTGTCCAGGGACGTGGTTAGGGTGAGTGCGACCCGGAGAGGGAAGGGGGGGGGGAGCAAGATTTTAAACGCCTTCCTTCTGAACAAAACTCTGTGGTTTGCATAAAATGCCACCAGCCCAGTATATGAAGGGCGAAGTCCCACCTGTGTCGGGCTGCCGACCCTGTCCTACACTTCCTACGACAGTGTATGTATATCTCTTTTGGCAATTTTAAATTCAAATTTTTCTTTGAGTAGGGACTACTTTATGGGGTTTTTTTTTTTAAATTTAAATCATTAAGTGTGGCTGAGTTTAGCACGAAATTCAAAGAAAGACGTAGATTAAAGCCTGAAATATGAATCTCAAGTATGAATCTCAAATAAGAATCTCGAGTTTGAATCTCGATTTTGAATCTCGAATATGAATCAAGAGTATGAATATCAAATATAAATCTTGAGTATGAATATCAAATATGAATCTCGAGTTTGAATCTCAAATATGAATCCTGAGTATGAATATCAAATTTGAATCTTGAGTGTGAATATCAAATATGAATCCTGAGTATGAATATCAAATATGAATCTTGAGTATGAATATCAAATATGAATCTTGAGTATGAATATCAAATATGAATCCTGAGTAGGAATATCAAATATGAATCCTGAGTAGGAATATGAAATATGAATCCTGAGTATGAATATCAAATATGAATCCTGAGTATGAATATCAAATATGAATCCGTAACCAGTAGTGTGATCGGCGATGGGGTGTATGACGTCACCTGTTGTTCTTATTTGAAACAATCATCAAGTGATTGCGGTGGGGGGCCGATTGATGTCCACACGTACAAACACAATCTTACCCCAGACCTCAGGTCACAGCCACAAGGGCGTCTTCTGTTGGACGGGTCGTTGGCAGCCACCATCTCAAGGCTTCGCGTTGGGCGGAGTTATGACCCCCCCCCCCTTTCCCCCCTCGGTTCGGTAAGTCGATGATTGGCAGACGATCAGGTGAACCGCAGTTGAGGTTAACGTTTTGATATTACCATGTACAACCACAATCGTACCCCAGACCTCAGGTCACAGCCACAAGGGCGTCTTCTGTTGGACGGGTCGTTGGCAGCCCCCATCTCAAGGCTTCGCGTTGGGCGGAGTTATGACCCCCCCCCCCTTTCCCCCCTCGGTTCGGTAAGTCGATGATTGGCAGACGATCAGGTGAACCGCAGTTGAGGTTAACGTTTTGATATTACCACACAAACACACCTGCACTAGGGATCTGGTGAATATATCTTTTTTTTTTTTTCAGCTAAGATTTAAGGGAAAACGTATGTGTAGATTTCTTTGGATTTATCGCTCAACGTGCTGTCGTCATGTGGACGCTGTCTCTAATGAGTATGACTGTGGGATAGGGGTTCAGAGGTCACAACACGAAGCTACTCACCTCTAACGTAAGTTAATTATTATTTTATTATTTTGTCTTCAATTCTAGACGACTCGTCATTTGTTCATTTTGCAGCATGAACATCTCTTATCGTTTCAATCTTCTACAAAGATAATATTATGACGAGTTGATCTGTTTGTTCGATTCTACATTTGTATCTTTTTTGATGATGTAAGAGTAACCGAATCAAACTATGGAAGAGTGAGTTCAACAATCATAGACAATGTTTTAAATAATATTTTAATGGATGAATAACGACGTTGAGGTTTGCTGAAAAGTCGGTCACTTGCTGCTTGCTTTCCCCCCCCTCCCCCCCCCCTCACCCCTCGGGCTTAGTATTAAACAGCTGGCTAATAATTGGATTGTTTAGCAGCAAATGTTGGATATGATCATCACCTGTAGAATTTTTTTTTAATACGTCAAAAAACCGTGTACACTGTGTACACTTTATTTGAGTTGTGCATTCTGTGCGGGTCTCACCTTTTGGTTCTGAAAATATCATCAAATATTTGCAAGCCAATGCCTCTAGCAAGGCGCTCTTTTCGAAAACAAACAAACCACCATATAAATATTAATACATGTGTAAGATAAAATAAGATAAGATAAGATAAGATAATTTTTTTAAATCCAAATAAAGGGAAATGTTATTTTATTATCCCTTACATATTCATTTCCAGCACATAAATAAACACATATACAAAACCAAGACAACAACTTTTTAAAAAAAAAGTATAACAAGGGCAACGCAAGATACCTTTTACGCGGTCGACTTGATAGAAATAAATACTGCACAATATGAAGGTAGTTGGACACAAAAGCTGTCTGGTATAATCAAAGTACCAGAGCACACTTTCCCAGTTCGTTCGTCGTGACCTAAAATGGGGTCGCGGGCGGGGGGTGGGGGAAATTTTCGGGGGGAGGGGGGGGATTTGTGTGGGGGGGGGGGGGGGGGGGGGGGGGGGGGGGGGGGGGGGGGGGGGGGCTGGGGGGGGGGGGGGGGGGGGGGGCGAATGAAACAATAAACTAAGAGAAGTGGTACATTTTAAACGGTTTTCTTTTTTAACCAGGGGTCTTAAGGGTAGTGTGTTAAAATTTTAATCAAGGCATTTACCGTGTCGTTAAAGTAAACTTCAATTTTGTTTTTAAAAAATGTTTACTATATTTTTCATTTAACGGAATGCACCCTGTCAACAAAAGCTTTTGTATTCTGGTCGTGGAGGTCACTTTGCCTCTATATTAATGTGGCAACGACCGGCTATCTCTTGAGGACATGTGAACTCGAGCTACTGGGCTTAATAATTCACGGAAGTTCACCAGATTGAACAGGTCCTGTCTTGTACTTGTAGCGATGACGTGGGACAATCTGTAACTGATGAAAGTCATTATTTTTATTTTTTAATTAAAAAATTGATATTCTAAAAGTTTTCACCTGGGGATATCCTAGGATGGGAGAGCTTTCTGACTCTCGTGTGAGGACCCTACAACCCCTCCCCCCCCCTCAACCTCAATCCACCAGCCCCCATGTATTTCATGAATTGAACATTTCGCTCTTCAACAATGGTTGGGCTAACGAATCAAGGATTTAACAGCCTTCAAAAGTAAATGGAAGCCCAATCATTGTACTTGGATAAAAATGCTTTAACACAGCGGTTCTTAACCTGTGGGGTCCTGACCCCTTTAGGGGTCGATCGACCCTTAAACAGGAGTCGCCTAAAACCATCGGAAAACTCATGTTTATAAAGTAGCAACGAAATTAATTATGTGTTGTTGTTTTGTTTTTTTTTGTTTTTGTTTTTTTTTTTTGGGGGGGGGGGGTCACCACAACATGAGGAACTGTTTGAAAGGGTCGCGGCCTTATGTTTTTTGAGAACCACTGCTTTAACAAAAAATGTCGTAACAATTTTATTTTGTGTTGTTGTTTTGTTTTTTTTTTTTTTTTTTTTTTTTTTTTGGGGGGGGGGGGTCACCACAACATGAGGAACTGTATGAAAGGGTCGCGGCATTATGATGTTTGAGAACCACTGCTTTAACACAAAATGTCGTAACAAATGGCTGCCGTCTTCAACAAACAGAACACATCATAGCTGGTTTTAAAAAAAAAAGGTTTTCTTTTTTACAGCAGCTATCATATCACTCCAAGCCTTACGGGCCACTTCCTGTTTAAGATTTCATGCCAGAGATATAGCAGGCGACTTTGACTTGATAACTCGACATTAGCAAATATGTCACCGAAACAAATAAAAGATTAGAATCTAACATGATTTTTTTTTAAAGGCATAATAGATTTTTCCATAGCCTGTGTTAACTTGGCCAGTCACAGCAGTCTAAAACAGCGGTTCTCAACATGTGGGTCGCGACCCCTTTTGGGAGTCGAAAGACCCTTTCCCAGGGGTCGCCTAAGACCATCGGAAAACAAGTATACTTTGCAGTTATAAAGACGCAACGAAAATAATGTTGTGGTTGGGGGTCGTTACAGCACGAGGAAATGTATTAAAGGGTCGCGGCATTAGAAAGGTTGAGAACCACTGGTCTAAAAGTTATAAATCAGGGATCCTCCGGACTACGGCCCACGGGCCAGATCCGGCCGGCAAGGGGGTCCTTAATGCGGCCGTTGTCCTGTTACCCGAATGCAGTGTGAATATAGAAACGGATATTGAAAATATATTTAGCCAAAAGCCAGGCCCATGCTTCTGATAACTTGTTATGTTGAAATAAAGTAGCTCTTTATTTGAAAAATGGTTTTTCCCCGTTTATTCCCCACTACAAAGGAGATATGTTTAGTGTGCATAGAATTGAGATATGTGAAGTGTGCAAAGAATTGAGATGTGTTCATTTTGCATAGAATTAAGATATGTTTAGAGTGCAAAGAATTGAGATTGTTCATTGTGCCTAGAATTGAGATATGTTCATTGTGCATAGAATTGAGATATTTCATATGTACATAGAATTGTGATATGTTCAGTGTGCATAGAATTGAGATATGTTTAGTGTGCATAGAACTGATATGCGTTCATTGTGCATAGAATTGAAATATGTGATGTGTGCATAGAATTGTGATACGTTCAGTGTGCATAAAATTGAGATACGTGAAGTGAGCATAAAATTGTGATGTGTTCAGTGTGAATAGAATTGAGATATGTTCAGTGTGCATAGAATTGAGATATGTTCAGTGTGCATAGAATTGAGATATGTTCAGTGTGCATAGAGATTTGATCATGTTTTTTTTTTCTAAATTATTGTCCGGCCCAAAATGTTGTCTGAGGGACCGCAAACCGGCCCGCAAGTTTCTGTGGGGCAGTTAACCAGCCCACTTATTAAAAGTTTGAGGACCTCTGTTCTAAACCGTGGATCAATGGGAGGTAACCAACCCATTTGTCCGCGATTACTACTAGTTTTTGTAACTGTTTAGGCGCTAACAATGATTTCCCTTAATCGAACCAGTGAGTGTTCTTTTTAAAAAATATTATTTTAAAAAAACTGCTAATTCAACTGATGGTACAGGTCAGTTTAATGTGTGAGAGTGGGGTAAGAGGGGATGGGGAAAACATATTCTGAAATAAATACGTTGAATCCATTTTTTTCTTTTCAAATTGTGCCGGACTATAACAAATTTTGCTATATCAAACGGTGGGGGGGGGGGATGAATATCGATACTGAATCAAGTTTCTTGACCCGATTTGTTTGGACCCCCCCCCCCTCGAATTAAGATGATATTTCGTTACTTCGCGGGCCGCAAAGTGTGTGCTGGCGGGCCCGCATGATGTGCCGGCCTGGTCTGTAGTATAATTAAAATAATGATTAGTACACGCAGATAGATGGGAAATGGGGTTAATTTAGTGGGTGGAGGGGGGTGTGGGGTGTCATCTTAAATTGTAACGGTTGTGGGTCTTTTTGATAGTTTGTTAGTTTCATCAATTAAACGAGATGTTTGTGGTGCGCCATACGTAGATTTGTTGACATAAAATTTGATCAAATACATTCCATAGATTGTTTCTAGACTTGGGGGTCATTGGTGTGACGTCACAAGGCTACGTGATAGCACTGAAGAATTCTGAGATCCCAAAAGAGATGTGACGTCACAAAACCCAACGGGGCGTTTGTTTTTTTTTTTCGAAAAGGGATGACCCAAGGGTTGGGGGTTGTACAGCCACATTTTCATGATGTCACGTGTGGACCATTCTGTCTGTGTGGCAGTAGGTAAAGACCTGAGAATTTAGAAATGACAAAATGAAAGGCATTTCCCGTGTGCCCGCCTCACAGAGCTGCTATCTTGTACTTTACAATGAAATCCTAATCCATTACATCGACAGTGACAGTATCTTGAATTGAACACACACACACACACACACACACACTCATATACACTCATACACAATCACACACTCACTCACACACACACACACACACACATCACACACACACCCGAAAAAAACCCAGCCTAAAATGTGCGCACCTGTCACCCCACTCTAAAATTTATTAGGAGAACCCCCCCCCCCCACCCCGGGTTCTTGCAAACAGTCCAACCACTTTAGGGCAGTAAATCTATCAAGACCTCACAGTTAGCGCAACGAATACCTTGGTCTGTGCTCTTGTTCTCTCTCGTTTTGACTATATTGTAACTTTCTCTTCTGTCAGGTTCACCAAAACACTTCATAGAAAAACGACGCAATGTATAAAATCAGCTGCTAGGTTCGTTGTAAAGGCAAAAAAAAACACACACACAAAAACCGTGATCAAGTCACTCCACAACTTCACTCACTTATTATTAGCTCCCTTACAAACACGCATTGACTACAAAACTCTGTTCTCTGTCACAACTTCTTTTCTGGTTCCTGCCCTTCCTATCTGACCGAACTTCTTTCTGTCTATTCACACCTCCGACCGCAGACACGCGTATTCTTTCTGTTCCCAAGACACGCACTAAAACATACGGTGAACGATCTTTCTCTTTCTGCGCCCGCAAAACAAGGGAATTCTCTCCCGCTACACATCCGCAATACACCTGACCACCCTGGCCTTCAAAACTCATGCGCTGAAGACACCTCTCTTCAAACTCTACTATCCCGACTGATTCTCACCCCCACCCCCACCACCGACCGATAAACGATGCAGCTGGGTGCCGCCCATGGCTTGACATGTAAAAAGATCTGGGGTGGGAGGGGTGAATATATATTTCTTGTTGTTTTTGTTTTGATACAGATGTTTATGTTTGCTAAGATTTTCATGTGCAACGCCGTGAGCCTAGCCATAGGCCACTTTAATCATAATAATAATAATAAAAAGAATAATAATAAAAAGAATAAAAAATAATAATAAAAATAATAATAATAATAATAATAATAATAATAATAATAATAATAATAATAGTGTAATGTCAACGGGCTAACCACCCACGTAATCTGTCGAGCAGCCAAATTTTAAGAAATTATTTTTTAAATAAAAAAACAAAACAAAAAATAAAATTGCTAATTAGAATGTTGTTGTTTTGACACTCCACTGCCATTAGTAGCGCCCGCTGTCACGTTCCAAATCCCCACTAGAGCCAGTCTGCCACGCCAGGAGGAGGACACGTCAGACGGATTGTCACGTATGGTGATGCTCTTGGAAGGGGGGGGGGGGCCTAAAAGCCAAACTACAACACATTCGTCTGCTAACATTTATAATTTACTGCTGTCCTTGGTGAGAATGGTACGTTGTTGTTGTTGTTGTTGTTGCTGGTGTTGTTGTTGTTGTTGTTGTTGTTGTTGTTGTTGTTGTTGTTGTTGTTGTTGTTGTTGTTGTTGTTGTTGTTGTTGTTGCTGGTGTTATTGTTGTTGTTGTTGTGGTTGCTTTTGTTTAAACAAATAAATCCGTGTTGGTGGTTATCTGTGTTTTTTCTCTTAAAGCGATGAGAGTTCAAAGGTCAGCAAGTCTTTTTTCCCCAAGCTCTCATATCATACGTGACGACAACAGGCTACGTTTACTAGACTAGAAAATTTAGACGAGGGAAACAAATCGAACAGATCGATGAAGAATGTATTGGAACTGATCGAGAACGTAACGGCAATGATATTTTGGTTGAAGGTAGATCCAGACAATAAAAACCAGCACCGTTAAATCGGTTGATAATACAACCGGGAGTCGACGGTGGCCATCACCGCTTTGATGGCCGGTGAACTTAATGACCTCATAGAAACTCGTCTGCGTCGTCGGGTACCCGACTATGTAGGTCAACGTGCACCCGGGCAGATGGTGTTTTTTGTTGTTTTTTTTCCATTATTTTTTGACAGCCTTTCCTGTGTATAGAGTACTGCACACGGCAAAGACCTTAAAGGAGAGTCCTAGATTTTTGGGGAGAGAACAGCGGTTCCCGTCATGGCGGTTATGAACCCATTCCAAAAAAAAAGGGCACCAAAATAGCATCTTTATCAATGACGGTAGATGCGCCCCCATATAGATGCGCCCCTGCGCTGTTTTATGAAATGTCGGGCGTCGCCTCGCCGTAGAACTTTTTTTTCCTAAAATAATGAGACCCGGTATCATAAAGCTTGGAGACCGCTGAGCTAGACGAGCCTGTGTCTATAAGGCGGCCCCGGCAACTCCATCCTGGCACCCCAAACCCTCTGTGGATTGTGAGATCACCTGCCACGCCCCCAGAGATATCCCGTGGATGTTGGAAGTGTCCGTATTTTCCTTTTTCTCAAGATCCGTCTAGATCAGAGGTTCCCAAGGTAGTCTATATCGACCCCCCCCCCCCAGGGGCCGACGACAACTTGCAAGGGGTCCATGCCAGCGGGGGAAAAAAATATCAGATAGGCAGGGGGGGGTCTACCCAAAACCAAAAAAAATGTGGATGTTGGGAGGGTCCGTATTTTCCTTTTTCTCAAGATCCGTCTAGACCAGAGGTTCCCAAGGTAGTCTATATCGCCCCCCCCCCCCCCAGGGGCCGACGACAACTTGCAAGGGGTCCATGTCAGCGGGGGAAAAAAATATCAGATAGGCAGGGGGGGGTCTACCCAAAACCAAAAAAAAACATGGCTAGTGGTAAACGAGATAATATAGTTTGGGGACCTCTTGTCCTAATTTTATGTCGCTGGAATTTAAAACATTTTTTTTTTAAATTTTTTAAACTTTCTTCTTTACAAAACATAAGCAAACCCACGAATGCTACGTTGTAATGCAATCCGGTTCATTTGGGTGTTGCTAAACATTTGGAATGTTCAGGTTCCCATTTCGAGGGTGGGGTCTTGGGATGGCATGCAGATATTTATTTATTTAGGCATTTTTTGTGTATAGAGCTTACCTTACAGCTCTAAGCGCTTTACAATTATTAAAAATATGTAAACTATAAACTGCTAAGGTAAAATAAAAAAAGGAAAAAAAAACAGAGACACTAGAATAGTAACTACAATGGGAAAATATGTGATATCAGTCACTGTTTATCGGAGGTGGGGCCAAAAATATATATATAAATGGTCTAATTATCATCTCAGTTTGTTTGTTTATATTTGTTTGTTGTTGTTTTGTTTTTGTTTTTTTGTTTTTGTTTTTTTGTTTTTTTTTGGGGGGGGGGGGGGTTTG
>CAXITT010000508.1:241491-265865 GCA_964033795.1 Lymnaea stagnalis | reverse complement strand
GGGGGTGGGGGTGAAAATTCCATCACATTCCAATAATATCAGCAACTGAGCTATCTCACAATTGTTTTCTCACTCTCAGTCAGGGGGGGGGGAGATGGTTGTGGGGGTGGGGGGTAGTTTAAATTATAACGATCCAGGTCTCTTTGCTTCAACTTTATCGCATGCATCTCTATTTAAATCTAACAATTCAATCCGTCAAAACTCATATGATCTTCAAACGACCTGTCCACCTTCCATTAGGTTTTTGGGTTTTTTTTTGTGTTGGTTTTTTAATTTATTTAATTCAAAACTAGAATTTTGATAAACGCTTTGGGTTGGTTTTTTTAATTTATTTAATTCAAAACTAGAATTTTGATAAACGCTGTGGGTTGGTTTTTTTATTTATTTAATTCAAAACTAGAATTTTGATAAACGCTGTGGGTTGGTTTTTTTATTTATTTACTTCAAAACTAGAATTTTGATAAACGCTGTGGGTTGTTGTTTTTTTTTTTTACGTGAGAGAAAAGTATTTCGAATTTTTATTATTTTGTTGTTGTTGTTTTATGGTATAAATTAGACATGATCGAACTGCGCCGCTCTTGCTGTTAAGTTACCGTAACTGTTCAGTCACCTCATTTGTTACCTGCTGACAGACATGACGTCACGGCTTGCTTGAAATTGTGTGTTGTAATGTAATTAAAATAAACAAAATGGCCGTCAAAGGGGGGCTGTATCCGTTGTCATGTTCTGCTCCCCATCTATGTGCACAAACAAAGAGTTCTGGCAAGAGTTACAGTTGCTTGTTTTAGTTGTCTGAATGTTCATTGGTCAATGGAGAGCGCGCCTTGAAGCCTGTTTTGAAGCTAATGGCGGACACTTAAAAACACAAACTTCCTTATTAAAAAAAATAATTAACATTATGTATTAGAATTAGAAGAAGTTATGCATTTTTTTTTTTTACATAGAACAAATATTTAGCATTAGTTTTCATTTTTTCATCATTATAAAGGGTTCCCTTTTATCCGGGCACGGTGAATATAACAGGATACTCTCCACCATAGACTGGATACTGTCTAACATAGACGGGATACTCTCTAACAAAGACATGATACTCTCTAACATAGACATGGTACTCTCTAACATAGACAGGACACCTACATCTCTACCGATCTGACATTAAAACAAAGACGAACCCAGCCAAAGCTGGACGTATGCTAAGCCCTGTTACACCTATCAATATTTTAAGTACGTCTCTATTAAATGTCTTAAATGACACCATTTTGTATCACCTACCGGTTCAAGGACTAAACTAAATCTTATTTATTATTAAGCAAAGCCAATTCGTAAAATTTAATTTGGATTTATCTACATGAAAAAAAAAAAAGTAGTTTTATTTAAGTCACTCGAACGAGTGACGTGAAGGATCTCCATTCCTACTCTTCGCACAAAATGTTTTAAAACTATTTCTGGTAACGTCACATACTAGAAACATGTCTACTTATGTTAATATCAAATAGACATTTTTTTTTCTTTTTTGTTTCACGTTGCCTTTCATAGAAATGTCCTATCCCTTTATTCTGCAGACCTCAGTCCAAGAGAATCAACGTCATAGAACATCCGGTCTATAGCCGCACCAAAATGGCCAACTGCAAGTACTCTCAGCTGGCCAGCGATTCCGAGGCCCGGCTCTTGGGCTCTAATTCCGGTGTGTGGCCCAACAGTTCTCCGGACGATCTGAAACCGGGACCGCCGACCCACCAAAATTATGCCCACGTGTCCACTTCCGGGCCACCGTTGGACGACGCTTCCGGCCCCGGAAGGGACGGCATCAGGTACACGGCGATGACGTCGGCGGGTGTCCAGGAGGTTGGAGAGTATGACCCCGACGAAGGTCACGTGGAGTATCAGATGTACGAGACGTACGTGAGGATGGGATTGGTCAGCAAGAAGCGGAAGTCGTGCTCGCGGTTCCACGTCATCCTGTGCGGGCTTCTGCTGGCGTGTGTGGTGTTGGTGGCCTTTGCGCTCATCTACGTGTTCGTCATACTTCCGGCGCACAAAGGTCACGTCGTCTTCTCGGACGGGAAATCTCATTTAGAGGATTTTGACAAAATAAAGGTATGATGGTAACATTACTAGGTACTGCATACTTTTTAATGGCGGCAGATTAATTTTCTTTTCTATGTGGATTTTTTCTTTTTTTTTTTTTTTTTACAATTAGGGATTGGGGCACTTTAAGGAATAAAAAATATTTTAAAAACATATTGTACAGACTTTTTACCTGGGATTTTGATTGTGAGATAACTGGGACAGTATGAAGGTAATTCAACATTTTGGCGAGGACTCATGACGCCTAAAATATCTGCTGGAGAGGAGACTTTCAGCAGTAGAAATATACTTTTTTTTCCTTAACTGGAATGATGCTTAACAAGTTTTAAGGTAAGATGGTTGGCTGTTTGGGTAAGATGGTCGACTTTTAGGGTTAGTTTGTTGACTGTTAGGGTTAATTAGTTAAATGTTACGGTAATTTTTTTGACTGTTCGGGTTATTTGGTTGACTGGTATGGTAAGATGGTTAACTGTTAGGGCTAGCAGGTTCATATTTATTAATTGTATGTATGTATATTAATTTTTTGTTTAATCCTCCACAGCTACTCGGTGAAAATGTGGTCGGGACATC
The DNA here is from genome assembly GCA_964033795.1 of Lymnaea stagnalis. Taxonomy (NCBI): domain Eukaryota; kingdom Metazoa; phylum Mollusca; class Gastropoda; family Lymnaeidae; genus Lymnaea; species Lymnaea stagnalis. The sequence continues at coordinate 263,207 of CAXITT010000508.1, read as the reverse complement.
TTGTGGACTCGTCAGGGGACAAACTGAAAGCGGTGCCGTTACATTTCGGGGGATCCCCTACGCCATACCCCCCACGGGAAAGCGGAGATGGAGACGCCCCTCTTACGCCTCTTACGACACCAACTCTTGCTGGCGTGGTGTCCTGAACGCCACCCAGTTCGGCTCCGTCTGCGCCCAGCCTAAGTTCGGAGACGTCACCGAAATGGTCGGCAGCGAGGACTGTCTTTACCTCAACGTATGGACGCCGTCTTTGAAACCCGCCGAGCTCCTTCCGGTCATGGTGTGGATCCACTCGGGAGACCTGGTGTACGGCTCGGGGCACATGCCGGGCATGTTCCCGACGCCCGCCATCGCCGTGGCCACCGGGGCCGTTTACGTCAGCTTCAACTACCGCTTGGGGCCCCTCGGCTTTCTGGCGCTGGACCAGCTACGGGAAGGCCGTGAGAAGTCAGCCGGGAACTACGGCTTCATGGATCAGCAGCTGGCGCTCAAGTGGGTTCAGGACAGCATCGGGAGTTTTGGGGGAAACAAAAATCTGGTAAGCATGAAAATGTGGTCCCGTAGATTCATGATTAAGACATACACCTAAAATGTGTCGTCCGTCTGTTTATTTAGAAACCTAGACCCGGTGACTGAAGTTTCATTGAACACTGCCATATTGCTTTTTTTTTTTTTTAAACATATATTTTTTTTATAAGGCCGGAGCTAAGACTCTACGGTAATAAGCTGGTGGTGCGAGTTCCTCAACAGTGTCTTTAATACGTGCATTGTTGTTTCCATCTTAGGTGACCGTATTTGGCCACGGATCCGGTGCAACGTCCATCCAGGCTCTCTTGCTGTCCGCAGCCAGCAGTGGACTCTTCCACAAGGCGTGGTTAACAAGTCCGGTGGCATTACTCAATAAAACTCTCGGTAAGCAGAAGTGAAATGGTAACTCTTGTCCAATTACCCAGGACAGAACTTTCAAAGGGTCAAAAAAAAAAAATAATTATAAGACGGTCAATGATCTACAAGGCATGGGATTGTATTGAGTAGAATGTCTCTCTTTACGTCTGACGTTTGTCCACAGGCGACGCGTGCCAAGACAACCGCCCGTTCTTGAAAAAATCTGGCTGTGAAGACGCCGACTGCCTCCGTGAACTGACTCCTCTCCAAGTACTAAGGTCATCACCATGGCCCCTGGAGCCTCAGTGGACGTTAGACAATATCTTCAAAATACCTGTTTCCGGTCAGATCAGGAACTCCCTGGCCATATTTGACGGTATGTCCTTCCTTATTGTGTATGTGAGTTGAACGCGTGACTTTAACACTCGGCACAAATAAAGGGCGCTTTGAACCGTTTGCCGTATTGGCTAGCTAAAATATAAGACCACGGACTTGTCTTCATAAAAATTTTACCAATCCATTTACACAGCCAGTTTATATTTATGTCATTCTCCACTAAATATGAAGCAGTCTTTACTTAGGGCTGAATCAAATGAACAAGAAAGTGTAACATGACCTCATGGTGAAATTTTTCTTTCAGGTCACGTGATCCACTCGTCATCACTAACCAGTGGACCCCAAGGACCAGTTGTGCCGATAGTATTAGGTAAGCTTAAAGGTGTAGTTCCATGTAAATGTTCTACGCTCATGATGGGTTGTTCATTCGGAGCTTGGAGTAGGTGATATTTAATACCTTTATCAACTTAATACACAGTTCTATTTTAAAGATTTGACGTTATGAACTAATCTCATCGATTACATTGTGTTATGAAATTTTAGAAAAATATAATTTAAATATATTTTGAGCATTTTTCTTTTTAGTTTTCAACTTGTTGCTGTGTTCTGTGCAGTTGGTGGGCAGGATGGGTAATGAACTCACGAAATGACAACTATAACACAGTGCCTATGATCACGTGTTGTTTTTGTTGGTTTTTTTAAAATGTAAATTCACCTATACATTTCTATCCCTTATAGGTACAACGTACTTTGATCTCAGCAGTCTCAAATCGGAGCAGATGCTGCTGAACATGACGTGGGCGGAGTACGACGACACCCTCGTCCACTACGAGGGCGTCCTCGGGGCCGACGCCCTGCGGCGGGTCCGCGAGCTCTACTCCCACAACATCACGATGTCCTACTCTGGCCCCGCACACTTCCCGCCGCTCCCCAGCGCCCAGCTGGCCCGCCTGCTCGGCGACGTCAAGACCGTGTGCCCCGTGCAGCTCCTGGCCGACCGGCTGGTGAGCCTGTACGCCGCGAACGCCCCGGTGTACATGTACGTGGCGGAGATCTACCCCACCCACAGCATGCTGCTGTCCAGCGACCTGTCCAACACGTTCGTCGGCTGGGACGTGGCCGCGTTCTTCGACAGCTTCCGCGACCTCGACTTCCTGGAGGGTCAGGGCGACGTCAACTTTCAGAACATCATCCGGGAGCAGATCATGAGCTTCGTCACCTCCGGCCGGCCGGACGCCTCGCGGTGGAAGACCGCCGACGTCTCGACGGGGATCATCAGCACCGACATCACGGTGGCCCCGGTGACCAGGGAGTACTTCAGCAAATGTGATCTGTGGAGGCGGCTTGGATTCTTCGGCTACACCTGGGCAAAGGACAGCTAACCCACAGGTGATGGGGTGGCGTCATGCACAGCGTTGGAATAGTTTCACTTTTTGGCCTCGCACAGAGGGGATGGTACTTAGGGTCATAAAGTGACTTGGATACCAAATACTTCATAAACGAAGTGCCTTAAACTTCCAATGACATTAGTAGAGTGATGAGCACGGTCACATAAAACTGAATTCTCGGAGATGTTTCTCTAACAAACATCTGATGATGTCACACACTGACGTCAGTCTGGTCCCAGTGTTCCTTCTTTAATGAACTGTACCAAAGTGCCCGGAGGATTTCCTTTATTGGAAACAATTTTTTTTTTTTTGTGAATGTGAAAATGTGTCTAGTATCATCTCTGGAATTTCATCTGTGTAAAAAAAAAAATCATCTTTTGGGTGTCGTATGGTTTTACAGGTAAGGGGGGGGGGGGGGGTGTGGGGGGATTTGAATCTCAGCCCAGATTCACCGAGATGGCTGGGTGGTGTGTAGTGTGTAATGTTATATTGTGGCAGATTGTATGTAGTGTGTAGATCGAAATATTATGGCAGCTAAATGTGCCTTGGAGGGCTGGTGGGGAAATGTAGAGAGTGGAGAGTAGAGAGCGAAAACTTGGATATACGCCATTCAACAACACGTCTCTCCTATGCACGTGTGTCTGTTAACAAACAACCAAACAATCTCCTTCAGACATTTACAATGGATTACCAGCGTAAATAAGAGGATAAATCCCCTTGAATCCTTCAGCTGGATTTGTTTACATGCAGACAGGAAATATGGACGGCTTTGTGTTTTACCATTTATGTTAGCAGAACATTTTCTAAGGGGTCGTTCGTAAATTACGTCACGCACAGGGGGAAGAGGGGGTCGAGAATTTGTGAAACTTGGTGAAATGTTGTGACGTCACAAAAATAATAATTTTTGTATCTCAAATTTTCTAATTTTTTTCAAAACTCTTTATTCAATTAATTTTAAAAAACATTACAATGAGGTCGATATTGCCTCAGGTATTATAGGTACCGTGAAACTCCTTCTGCGCATATAAAAAAAATGCGCAAAAACTGATGTGGCCATTTTACATTCGACTCTGGGAGGACTTCGTTGTTTTACGTTTGACGTCACAGTTTTCTAATAATAAGGACTTTGAGCTGGAATTTTCATAAAATGAACAAACACTTCAAATTTTCAACTTGATCCATTTTGGGAAAATGTTAAAGAATAAAATAAAATCTTAGTTTATTTATGAACATTTTATTTATATTTTGACTTTATTTTAGGTGTGACGTGACACTAAAAAGGGGGGGGGGATGGGGTAACGAATTTGTAACATGGGGGGGGGGAGGGGAGGAGGTATGAAAAGGTCTTTTTTGCGTGACGTAATTTACGAACGAGCCCTAAGTTCACCGACAATCTTTTGATTCATTCAATGCAAAACTTAATACGAAAAGGTCTTCAAGCACGTGTCTGTTAAGTTATCGGCAGCCTTAAATACGGCTAAATTTGAAACACTGGGGGGCTTTAATCATGGCTCCGTGTAACAGCTTCCCTCCGTCGTGATGGAGTCCTAAGAGCCATGTCAAAATGGTTGTTGTTACTATAATACGTTTCCAACGTCTTAAAGAAACGGTAGGGTTGACGTGGCTGGCGCTGATTGTGTGGCTTGGGATTGCTCACTGCCCGGGGTGCTTCCAATGACGCAAGCAGAACGAGATTAGACGCGAGCATCACAGACGAGAACATAGACGTGAGTGTCATGTCAAGATAGTAGGATGTCGTTGTCAAGATGACCCCAATAAATTTTATGAAAACTGTTGATCATTATCCGAAACCTTATTCATTTTGAACTGTCGATTATTATCCGAAACCTTATTCATTTTGAACTGTCGATTATTATCCGAAACCTTATTCATTTTGAACTGTCGATTATTATCCGAAACCTTATTTTCGTGATGATTTTTTGTTTTATGTTTGTAAATAATCAAACGCTTTGTAAAGACTATTTTTATACAAGCGTGTGTGATTGTGCAAGTTGTGTTGATGGGATGACAATGCTGCGTTCACCTGGAGCAAATAATCTCTACTCCCCAGTTTCTTTGACTATATACTGAAGCACAACTGAGCGGCCGGTGTGAAGTGCTGGTTTGGTGATTTAGGAGCAACCAAAGGGGTGTTGAAAGGGGTTTAGTGTTAGGTCGTACATAGTGTTAAAAGTTTGATGGCTGTGTTAGAAAGATGTGTTGGTTATGGCGTGTTGTGTAAGGTGTGCTGTGTGCAACGTTGATTGAAATAGCTTCGTTGGACGAAATAGGCCAGTGGTTGTGTGTGAGTGGTTGAAAAATGTATGTACAAAAGATTGGTTAGGACACCATTGCTGCATCATATAAGTCCGTAAAGATGGGCTGCCATAATCCTGTTATAAGAGATTGACAAGATGGTAGTATCACGGTTTGATTCTAGGTGGGGGGTGGGGGGGGTGGGGGAGGGCGTGATCGAATCCCACGCTTATAAACATGTACATAATATTTGACACAGTAACCGGGGAATTGACTACAGTTTGTGGCGCCGGGGAGGGGGGTGCTACTTTGCAGCCCCCAATTCATTAAAAAAAAAAACAACACAAGGCATATCTAATACACGTCTTTAAAAAATCTTAATATAAAGTATATGAAGTGGATCGAAAAGGCCGCCCCCACAACCCCCCCTCCCCTCGACCCCCCCCAAGTGACGCCCTGAGAGTATCACTACTCCATCCTGTGTATACTAAGATGACATTAGGTCTCCCATTGTTATAACGGATCAGAAGTTTAGGTTTTCAGGTTCATGAATGTGTTTGTTTGTGTGTTTGTTTGTTTATCTTTCATGAGCGATGATTCTGGTTTCTTCATAAAATATTTTTGTTTTGTTTTTGAATTTTTAAAAAAGACATTTCTACATAATATACTTTTATATATCAAATCAACAGTGTTCTTGAATTATTTTTTTTCTTTTGTTTTTATTTTATTACACAATTGATAAGATTAATGATAATGACAATTAAGAACAATTCTAATTGGTTCATAGAACGCTATATGGTGTATCCATGAATAATGTTCTTAGTCCTACAGGCGATCAAGTTTATAAGTCAAGAGTGATCTAACAGAAGTTAATAGAGCATTATTACATTAATGGCATGTGCAAATCAATCAGTCAATAAATCGTATATTAATGCGTCATCAGTTTAAGTTGATGTGTATGAGAAATGACTAATTTATTAAGGTCACGTAAATATGCGATTAGTTCATCAATAAGTATCATGTATATACAGTTAATATATATATATATATATATATATATATATATATATATATATATATAAAAATATATATATATAAAAATATGAAGATTAAAAGACAACAGGACACATTACGAAAAGAAAAAAAATAGAGTGACACCTAGAGAGAAAAATAAAAANTTTTAAATTTTATTTTGTATAATTTGTATTTATTTTTGTATCTTTGTTTATACTGTTTGGTGGAGAACTCTTCTTGCCAACACACTAGTAGTTATGGTGCGTCTTTCTTTTTTTTTTTTTTCCTTTTTTTTTTTTTTTAAATTCTTTATATTAACTTCGCTTTTGTTCGTGCGTTTAGGGCGAAATCTTCGGACGGCTAATGAACACCTTCCGGTCATCCCGTGGATATGAAACTAGGTTACATAGACCCGTTGCCATTGACAACACATTCTCTCAAATTTTCAGCCCCAAACCCCAAAAATAAGTTTTCCCTATTTATCAAGGGAATGATGAAGGACATATGATTTCACGAAATAAAATTCCCGATAAATGCGCTAAATGAGATTCTTTTTAAGATATATATCGCCAGTGCGATTGGTGCGTAATATTTTTTTTATTGTTTGTTTTTATGAAAAAGTTGGTGAAATAAATATACGGTGTAAAAGCTGTTAAGACATTAGAACATATAATCTAAAATAAAATAATAAAAAATGCATTTAAAAGATTTATACGAAAAACTCTGTTGTTAGGGGTTGTTTAATTAATTTTTCATTCAACTTTCTTCCTACCTTGCTCTAATTATTTCCTTTTTCGTAATAACACAGAATGACATTTTTAAATTATATAAATACGATAAACTTATAAGCTAACATAATTAATGAAATGTGTAAATAATTTGCTAATAATATTGTGCATTTGTCATTCTCGTCATTCCCACAAGCCATGTCAATATGGCGTGTTTGGTGGACACGGTGGGTCCAGGACAGGTTGGGACGATCGCCAGGCCCGTGACGTGGCTGCTCGCCAGTCACGCCCAGTGACGCCATGATCACATACCCTGTCGTCTTGTTCGACCTTGACCGTCCTTATACCGGTGCTGCTGGACATTCGGCCGCCTTGGGGCGAGCCAATTGTGGCTGCGAGTTTTGTGGCCTGGATGTCTGCATAGCTTGGCCACCTATGCGCAGTGGCTGAATTTAGTCTCGGCGGTCCGAGTTCTCTGTCCCTGTGTTTGGTACGGTGATAATCCTTTAACTCTACGACTCTGTGTTGGCTTTCTCTTTTGGTATCCGCCAATTTGGTGGCCAGGTGGTGCCGTGACTTGCTAGACGATGGGGTCAACCTGGCGACGGGCTTTTCCTTCTTAGTGGAGAAAATTTGAGTGGTGGTCGGTCGTGCAGAATTTGACGGTTCACTCGTCGGAACGGAGTAGCGTTTCACTATCGGGAGCCTCTCATTAAGGACATGAACCTTAGGTTTGTCTCTGGCATGCTCACTGCCATTCTCATTAAGTTTGTCTCTGGCATGCTCACTGCCACTCTCATTACGTTTGTCTCTGACATGCTCATTGCCACTCTCAGTACGTTTGTCTCTGAGTTGCTCATTGCCACTCTCAGTACGTTTGTCTCTGACATGCTCATTGCCACTCTCAGTACGTTTGTCTCTGACATGCTCATTGTGTGTCTCGTTGAAATGTACCAACAGCCTCAGCGAGTATTTGCGTGTGATTGTTCTGTTATTCTTCATTGCTTGGGTTTCTTGTCCATTGGCCTGGGGGTGTTTGATTGTGATGATAAAACACGATCTGTTAATCCAACATCAGCGACATGACAATGAAACACAATCAACAACCCTTTTCATTTAATATAACATTATGATACAATGCTGCATCTAAAACTGGATCACATTTCCATTGAGATCATTGTTGCGCAACATTCCCATCGCTAGAAATAATACACTTTTTTTAAACCGTCCATGCAGAGTTCAATAAACTGAAACGAATTGATGATATCTGGGAAAAGTCATTTTGTCAAAAGTCACCAAGTCATGTTCCTTTGATATGTAATATGAGGAAATGAGTGAAAGCCAGACAGTGAGACTGTGCACATGTCTTGTTTCTGTAGAGACTTTATATGTAGTCCGTCATGACTTTTAATTAACCGATAACAAGAAATTGCCACTTGTCACATGTTGGCGAAAGCTTAACTCTGACTCGCCATATCTGTCTGACATTGGGTAAGCCGGCATAACTGTGTCAGAATTTCACAAGTGTTTCCGTCCTGATCCATTTGGACTGCTGTTCAGGCTGTCGAGGACTGCTGTCTAGTGGTGAAGTCATGGATGTCATCAAACAGACTTAAATGAAATGACGATAAGACCGGGGCAATTATCTGTGGTTCTTGCGCCAATCTTCGGAAGGTTCCCATCGCGTCAGTAAAAGTTGTTGCTTCTGAGATCCCCTTGTCCAACACTGTCAGATACTTTGGCTTCTATACTTACAGTTAACTTACAATGATTCTTCATATCAGTTCTGTGGTCAGGGCTTGTTTCTGTCATCTGCGCGCTCTGGGTCAGCTGCTGCTTCCTCCATTTAATAAGAGAATGGGGACATTTTTAAAACCAAAAAAAAGGACATGTCCTTCTTTTGGAAACCATATTATTTCATCTGGCAACCCTATTTTAAAGATGCTAAGATACTAATGCAACGGAGAAATCAATTTATGTTAATATGTGGCCAGATAAACTATAATTGAATGATCTTTGACACGGTTCAAAAAGTGGTTCCCTTAAAAGAATTTCATTATTAATATGTTAAATTTCATTCAAATTCAGATTATAAAAATATTTGTTTTGGGTTGTCCCGCAGACATTTTAATTTTAGTTGTTGTTTTTTTTAATCCATGTATTAATCTAGATCTAAAATGGAACTAAAATGGAATTAATTTGAGGTAGTCATTTTACAGCACAATAGTTAAGTTCGGTCAATAATATTGATTAATTTTTCAAGCTGCATCTTCCGCAGAATTTTTATCGATTTGATGGCTGAAATAGGCTTTGTTTTATTTAAAAATAGGTCAGAGTTTTGTAGTTCCATTTTCCAGTTACAAATTTGTGTAAACAATTAGCCGTTGCCTGTTACCACTTTCGTCTGCTGTGGATTGGGATAAAAATTACTTGTTAATTGAGCTGTTTCTACTGAACATTTTATCTTTCAAAATGAACTGTAAGGTTGTGATAATTCTGTTTTTGGTTAATTTTACGGTAATGCATGCTCAACGAAAGAAAGATCTAAATGAAGAGGAGCTCGCCAAATTGAAAGAACAAACTGGAATCGACCCAAACGAGGTATCTGACGATGCCATAATACTTAGTCCACCCAAGTTGACTGAGGAAGATGAAGGTTCAAAATTTATGCCAGAAGCATATCGATGTGATGCATGCCGCTCAATGTCTTATCTGGTAATAAATTATATTAATATAGTCATATAGTAATTAGTTTGCAGAAAGTGCATAATGGATCATAGTACTATAGTACGCATGCATCTCTACTTCATCATTCACAAAGACTTCAAAGAGTTGGAGTTAGAGCATTTCATTATTAATCATTGGAAATGGCTGAATTTCAGAATTCTAATGACACCAAGATAATCTTTCTAGCAGGGGCGTCATTTCAAGGGGGGGGGAACCAAAGCTTGGTCAGCTTGTTAAGTTGTTTATTACTGGTAGCGCCACAGTAGGCCTACACACTACACAGCAATTTAAATAAAACCTGCAAATTTAGGGGGGTGGGTGGCAAATGCCCCACCCAAATGACATCCTTGCTTTCTAGTTTAATTTATAGGATAAAAGTTATGAAATTTTTAGTGATTTATTTTCCCCCACTATTTAGCTTTGTTATTAATTATTAATTCTAAAAACTGTGATCAAATCATTACTCTTTTTGTACTATTTTGTTTGTATCTTTTTAGCTATTAAATTAGTTAGGAGCTACAATTTGAAGGGGACATTTTTAATAGAATGATAAACCAAAAAAAACATATGAATTGTGAATTAATATATTATGTTTAATAAAATATGATCATAAGGTTCGTTAAAGACATTTCATTTGTCGAAAAGAAAAAATATTTAACATAAAAAATGACATAACTATTAAACCAATAAATCAATACAATAAGGTGTTCAGTAGCCTACTCACAGATAGTGACTAAGCATATCTGAAAAGAATGCAATTTTTAAAGTATGTATAAAGTATAGATAATAAAATTTATGAAATTTTAGAAAAAACATTAAATGAAAATGGACTAGGCCTAGGCAGGGACAAGAAATTTTTACATTCAAATAATAACTTTTAAACTAGTAATGCTACTGCAATGAAATTTTCAGTCCAAACACATAGTGACAATCCAAATGTAATAAAATACTCATAATATTACAAAGAAAATTTAAAACATTGTATATAACATTTAAAAAATTAATTGTGGTTGGTGGTTCTGGCTCCAAAACTCTAACAGCACTTCATCTTCACCCTTTGGTTGATCAAAAAACATCTTCCTCCATCATTACTATCAACTTGGGGTGTTGGTTTATTTCCTCAGGTCGGCAATACACGTCCTCAGGTGTGGAATCTATTGTTTAAAACAAATGAAAGAAACTAAAGAAAATGCCTTCATCATTTAAGCTGTAAAAACAGTAACATAAAACAGACTTAATGAAAAAGCACCACAAAGCAGACATTTTTTTTTAAACCTACCATCTCCAAATGCCAAATTCTTGAGACTTTCAGAGTTCTTTTAAAATGTGGTAATCCAGGATTCATTTAAATTTAAAACTTTTCCAAAGAGACCTATTGTGAAAATGTCAATTAAAGTGCTAAACATAAACTATACAATACTGATAGTGCCAATAATAATAGGCATAGACTGTCTCTTATATATGTTTTCTTTGCCCTATTTTTATACTATAGTAGATCTATACATTTATACACTTTGAATATGAGTAAAGTGAGTATACTTATCACTACTTACTGTCTGTATGTAGGCTATTAGGCTATCTAACTGTCTATAGGGATAATATAGCCCAGATAGGCTAAACTGTAAACAACTAGCCTGGCCCTGGTGGGTGAGTCATATTTATATAAATTGTTACCCACTCCAGTTTAATACTGAAAAAGTTGCTACATTTAAAAATAATTAAATTAAAAGAACACTATTCCTGCATTTTTTTTGTGTACATCAATTTTTTTCAGTTCGTTCAAAAATTTACTAAAGCTGAGGTCAAGAAAAAAGGAGCTAAACTGTCCTACGTGGAAATATTGGAGACTGTGGAGGAACTCTGCCATGATGAATTCAAAGAGTAAGTTGTGATGATCCCAGATTTATTTATTAACTTGTGCTATGAGTGAAAAGCTCATTTTGTTCTGGCGAATTAGGAAACTCGAATTTGAAACTCTATTGTGAGTAAATGCTAGAATCATGAACATATTGATCAAAGTTCTTATAAAAATAATAGTTTCAAAAGTGCTGATTGGTGAATATAGTAATACTTGGAAAAGGTCAAGATTCTGCAGAGCCAGCATATTATCTTCAAAACAGCTTCAGTCCTTAGACAAAATTTTGACATTTCTTTGTCTGAATTTATCAATGTGGCATTGCGAAAATTAGTTGTTTCCAAAAATAGAAGACTGGTGCTTGGAAAAAATCTGATGTCACTTTGTCTTTGCAGGTATGTATTCTGCGATCATATTATTCCAGTCTGGCCACAATATGTAGGGTATATTATATATATTATTATTATTAGTATTAAAGCAGTCTTATATAGCACAGTACCCAAGCCTAGGGCTAGGCTCACCGCGCTTCACATAAAAAATAGGAATTACGGAAAATTATACATTTAAAAACAGCTTTTTCAAAAGATTGACCTCACCCACCCAAGTACTTTCTACCCCTGTCTAGCCATGGGCAGCTCCCAGCAGCATCAAACATTGTTCATCAGTCAAAGTTGGGGGAGGGGGGGGGTTTGAGAATGAGTCGGTATAGTATATACATATGTAGATTTTATTTGGATTGTTGGACAGGGGTCTGAATTATTTTCATGTGTTTGTATGCCAATTCTCTATGGGATATGCATTGTGTAGAATAATAATAATTTAAAAACGGACTAGGACAGCTTAGATTACAAATTTTTGTGTGGATAATATGCGTTTGGAAAATCAACACTACAAATAACTCCTTGAGCAACATCTATTGTTTTAACTCGTTCTCTTAATTGTGCTTGAGACTGCTCTAGCTATACAATGCCTCATTTGTCACTTGTTTACCTTATTGAATCTTTGCAATGGGCTGGTCCACTGTTCCAGTATTAAACAGAAACTCGTCCCTCTCCCCCATAGACAGCGACGAGGCCATGACAGGCAATTCAGGCTCCTAACAGCAAGAAGCCAGTATAGGAGCTGCTCATTCCTGCCCAAGACAATCAGGGACTGGAACAATCTTTCAAAAGGAACAGTTGAGGCGACAACACTAGACACATTTGTGTCTATCGCCTCAAGCCTTCAAACCCCTAGTGCATGATTTCCTCAACACCAGTAACAGAAACTTTGCAAATCCCATCTACATGCATAGGAGCCAAAATGATCAATAAATTGATCGTGGGCCCTTAAGATATAGAAGAAGAAGATTTCTTACTTTATTTTGATAATCGAGTATTTTAAAACCATTTTTTGGAGCCATGGTCACTGCAATCAACATTAGTTATAGAGATTTTTAAAAATAAACAAATATGTCCTGATAAACAGTCGCTGAAACGGTGGAACGTATTTTTCTGGATGAACAAAGATTAAATTTTGCGACAAAAACCATATATGATGAAAAAAAAAGGCTGATGAATGTCAAGGTTCCACTTTACATAGTCATGTCTGTTTGATTAGATGTATTATTATTTTTCATGAAATTGTTTACTTGAATTCAAGGATTTGTTATTTTGCCGGAACCAATATAGACAAAAAATACTTGATGCTTATCATTAATCCAATTCATTTTGATGACATTGATAGAATTGGTGTCAAGAATGTACTTGGACACAATAGATTTTCTGGTCCTGGCCTCAACACTGCTCAGATGTCTGGCATGGTCGATGCTGGGGGTGTATGGAAAAATAGGTATTTGCAGTTCTGAAAGTATTTTAATTCATTTACCATTACCTTACAAAATATAAAGCTTATCCTCATTATTTTGTTCCAAATGTGATATGCTGTGATTAAATATATATTTATTTATAAGCTGCCTCATCAAAGTGGTGTATCCTATGTAATCCTTAGTAATGTGAGACTCGCTTAATTCAGTTTTAATGAATACTTTGTCTTCTAGAATGCAAAAACTATGTGAGGAACTGGTTGGTGAGTTTGAAGAAGATGGAATATATGCCATGTGGGATGATCCCGAGATGTCTTTTGAAGCTGATCTGTGCAGCAGCTATTGCAGAAATCAAAGACGTGCAAATACAGAACTTTGACATGGACATATGCACTTGTATAACTGTTATTCTAAGTTTTAGATTTTTTTAATATGCATTTGGTACTTATCAAAGTTCTAAGGACTTTAAATTTGTATAATTTTTAGAAAAGTAGTTTTTATAAGATTACCATGCAGCAAGATTGTTTGCCACATGAAAATTGACTTTAGATTTTAAAAATTTTCAGCATGTTGCCTTCTTTACATTCCTTTTTAATGACTGTTGTTATTTTCTATTATTTTTTGCTTTAAACGTATTGAGGACTACTTCAAATTTTAATTATTTTAAGATGTTCAATTTTTGCACAATACATTATTAAATATTTGTTCCAATCTTCCAATCTAGTCAATGTTTTAAAAAAAAATGAATTTGTTTGGACTTTTTAGTTACTGAATTATTAAGTATTGATAATGTATGCTAAGCTACTGAATGCTCTATGAATAGATATGTGCTATATTTTATGTTGTTTTTCCTCGGAGTCATATGCAATGAGAGTGCCTTTGGAGCAGGCTTGATAAATCAATATTTATTTTTGTAATTTAGTTCTGTGTAATTTTTATCAATGAGAAACAGCTATGCCATATTGATATTTGTTATGAACCATCATATAGTTATGACATAAACTCCTAAGTTGTAGCCAACATATTCATATGTTTAATCCTAACTTAATATTTCATATTATGAAAACTTAAAATACAATTACACTTTAACTTTAATTATTCTCTGTTGCTTTGTCGATGCACAATAATTTATTTATTTTTAAAAATTTCTATATCATTAATTGTCTTAATCAATAATCTGTGATATTTATTTCTCTTCAGTTTTTTAATGGCTAGCATTTTTAACAGTATTTTTTCATTTGAAAACTAAATGTTAAATATTTTTTAATTTAATGTTTGGATATTGATATTTCCTTTAATGAATAAATAAAAACTATTTTTCTTGAGTTGAATATATTTTTATGAGATTATTTACAGTAGCTTGTTTGAAAATGTTTTTCTGTTGTTTTTTTTTTTTTTGTTTTTTTTTACAGAGGTTCATGTTTTACAAAGTATCTGCCCTTTCAAACTATAGGTTAAGCAATTAAAAACATTACACCCCTAAACTATTTTTCTTGAGTTGAATATATTTTTATGAGATTATTTACAGTAGCTTGTTTGAAAATGTTTTTCTGTTGTTTTTTTTTTTTTGTTTTTTTTTACAGAGGTTCATGTTTTACAAAGTATCTGCCATTTCAAACTATAGGTTAAGCAATTAAAAACATTACACACCTAAGTATAAGATCAAAATTAGGAGTTGTAGGTTCTATGGCTTTAGGTAAAAGCTAATGAACTGTTTTAATTTGGATATTTGACAAGATAAAGGGGAGAGAATTTACATCTGAAATAAAAAACCATTTTAAAAGCTATAAATTTACTGCAAACAATTAACAAGTTTGAAGCAACAAGTCATTTAGTTTGAGTATACTTGATCACCAACTTTACAAGAGTATTTTGTCTAGGACTTGACATGGGAACAGGATACATTGTAAATGCACTCAAAGTTCTCTGACAACACAAAGCTTCTTAAAACTGGCGTGTGTAGATAGATCTGAGTTTTTGAACCAGGCTGCTGGACTCGGTCTTGGGAGCTTGCAGACATTCCTGGGGAGGGATGAACAGTTCAGGATCAACGATTCCCTGGACGAGGTCGTAGATGCGGGTGGTCAGTGTCTCGTTGTTGCGGCCGTTGATCAGGAAGGTGCGCACTGGGTAGCAGTTCAGTCTGCTGAACACACCAATCCAAGTCTCTCCTGGATTAAAAAAACAACAAAAAAACAATCTTTGTGAGAAGAAAAGCATTCATTTTAGAGCATTCGATGGAACCAGGAGTGTATTGATTAATATAGAAGAATTTTTCATACATAAACAGAAGAATTATTTATTTCAACACTATTTTAGGGTTTCGAATGTCTAGTACTAGCGCTATAGCAAGCTGGGGTGTTGTTTTTTGTTGAGCCTTCTCGTCCATGAGGGGCATCCACCGATCATCGTCGGCGTCTGCGGTTCCTCCAAGGGCATAGGCCACCTACGAGAGACCTCCAGGCATCTCTATCCTGGGCCAGCTTCTCCAGGATCTTCCATTCATGGCCAATTTTCTTGATGTCTGTCTCCAATTCTCGGCGCCAAGTGTTTCTTGGACGGCCTCTTTTCCGCTTACCCTGTGGGTTCCATTTCAGGGCTTGCTTTGTTATGTTAGAAGCAGGTTTTCTTAGTGTATGACCAATCCACCTCCACCGCTTCTGGAGAATCTCTTCCTCAATGGGTTTCTGTTTTGTCCGCTGCCACAGTTCCTGGTTGCTGATTTTGTCTGGCCAGTGAATTCTGAGAATCCTTCTTAGACAGTTGTTGATGAAGGACTGGATTCTGGTCAGGTTTACGGCCGTTGTTCTCCATGTCTCGGCTCCATATAGCAGCACAGGTTTTACCATAGCGTTAAAAATCCTTACTTTTAACTTGCTGCCTAAGTTGTTAGAGACCCAAACATTCTTGAGTTGTTGGAAGGCTGCTCTTGCTTTTCCTATCCTTATTTTGACGTCCGCATCTGTACCACCTTGTTTATCTACCATGCTGCCAAGGTAAACAAAACTGTCCACCTCCTCAAGGGCTTCTCCTTCAAGCATAATGGGTGATGTACTGGTGGCATTAACCTTGAGGATTTTACTCTTCCCTTTGTGAATGTTGAGACCCATGCTAGCAGAAGTGGCTGCGACAATGTTTGTTTTCTCCTGCATCTGTTGTTGGGTATGTGCAAGAAGTGCAAGATCATCAGCAAAGTCAAGATCATCCAGTTGATCCCACAAGGTCCATTGGATGCCATTCCTTTTCTGCTGTGTAGATGTTTTCATCACCCAGTCAATGGCTAACAGGAAGAGGAATGGTGACAGCAAGCAACCTTGTCTCACACCAGTCTTCACCTGGAAAGCATCTGTCAACTGCTGGCCATGGATAACTCGGCAGTTTATCCCTTCGTACATGTTTCTGATTATATCAGTAATCTTCTGTGGCACCCCGTAATGCCTTAGCAATCTCCACAGGGTTTGCCTGTCAACACTGTCGAAGGCTTTTTCATAGTCAACAAAGTTGACATAGAGCGGCGAGTTCCACTCTAGTGACTGCTCTAGAATGATGCGCAGTGTCGCTATCTGGTCCGTGCAGGATCTGTTGGTGCGAAAGCCGGCTTGTTCGTCCCGCAACAGAGGGTCTACAGCGTTTTTCATCCTTTTCCAGCTAGCTATTATCACCTATTGGCTTGCGTTATTTATAGTTGAATGGGATGACAGACTTTGATTGGGTATGCTCGTTTGTAGTTTTTGAAGTGTTGCGTTTCGTGTTTCAATGTGGTAAAATATAGATTGTTTCATTTCTCTTTTAATATGGTTGACTTTGTGCAGCGCTTCGAGCCTTCTGGGATGAAGCGTGGATTTAAAAAAAAAAAACAAAAAAAAAAACTTTATTATTATTATGTTATTATTAAGCTAGTAATTAGTGTTAAGTACTTTCTGATACATGAACACATGTCATTTATTTTACAGTGTTGTCCTCGACCGTTCACAGTTGGCTGAACCCCAACAATCCTTGATATTTCTCTTGCCTAACAAATTCAGAACGATCTTTTGAACTACAGCTGATTATGATATGTTGGTAATGACTACGCGGGCATTAGAGCTCTCACGACCCTGCCCGAATTGGGGCCCTTAAGAGTTAAAACACTGTACCGTATGGTATGTACTTACTGCGTGTGGCACTTCTGTCGGACCACTCGACAGCCTCTAGTTCCTCCCCTGGACCACCAACGTAGTACTCGGCTTCAAATGTGGCATTTTCTGGCACAGAGAATGGGAAGAATGGGCCAGCATCTCCTCGCTTGCACACTTTGGTCTGACGGTTGTACTCGTAGGCAATGTTCTCCCTGTGCAGGATGATGATGCGGTAGTACCTGGAGACAGAGAAAGGGGGGGGGGATAACTTTATTATTGTATACATGATTATGGTTCATGAAGGGGATGATCAAATGGTGGTACTACGACATCAGTAGTCGGTAGTTAAATCAACGCTAACTTGTAGAAAGAAAACAAAAAGAATCTTAGACTGTTACATGTGTGTGCGTGTGTGTGTTCGTCTTGATTCTGTCTTTCCATGATGATAATTGATCAAAAGAGGTACCTTAAGTTACATAGATGACATAATGAGTGATAGGCATAATGAGACTTTGAAGTCGGGTAAGAGGTTTGTGTTTGTCGTGTCTTACCCGCTAACTGACTTGGTTTTATATATATATTTATATAAATATATATATATATATATATTATATATATATATATAAAATATATATATATATATATATATATATATATATATATATATATATATNGATCATTTTGACTCCTGCTTCGAATTCACAGTTTGCCTCCTATGAGATGAGTTTCCGTCCAAGGCTAACGAGTCCCATCCACCCAGGGTGTTTTGGGATGTTGGCTTTGGTGGCGGATCTCCAACATAGTATGTCCCACGATGTATCTCACACACGCGTCTCACCATGGATCTCAGTTTATCATTTGCTCAAACTCATTTAATTGCTCAGTTTTAACACATCTTACCTATAAAACACTTACATGAAACTGTGCTGTGTTTTTTTGAAAAAGAGATATGTTATAAAAGTGCAACATGGATTGAGCAGAGCATCAGCTCACACCCTCTAGCTATCAGTTGTTCCTACTGATATAATAATAATACGAGATTAAAGGTTACTTACTGTCTGCCGGGGGTGGGGCCTGACTCTTCTACTTCATCAAAGGCGATCTTCTCTCCCATGGCATCGTACTCAGCATCAAAACGGCGGAATGTTGTGAACTCATGGTTGTACTGGTGGGCACGGAACTATGGGATACAAAGGATGTTTATACAAATACTGTTGATCCCCATGTCACATAGTGCCGAAACGATGGAAATTATAAAGGAGGCGGGGGGGGGAGGGGAGACGGCGCTATCAGTAAGTACAAATTGATGTGCTGCAATGTGATGTAATGGAGTCGGTCTACGAACAGCAATAACCGATTATATTTGGATCATCTCGGGTTTATGTTACAATATAATAATTAATTCAGCCTTCCACAAGTGTGTCATAGTAGACTTGGAAATACAAGGGAATAAATTAAAACAACTGGTGGAACAGAAAAACGTGTCTTTAAAAAAGATGAACTGGAAATTCTATCACCAATGTTTTCATATAACTTGAACTAAACTTTATTGGAAAAGTTCAGATGACATTGCAGTCATTAGAGCAAAGTATTCAAGCATGCCAACAATTTAGGAAATAGGCTAATGAGCGTACGAACTGGTCCATTTTCTCAGAGCTTTAGAATATTTTGTATTGCCGTTTTTTTTTTTTGACGGTTTGAAATTAAAGAGTGCATAGAAGTAAGCCACGTCCATGCTTTGGCTATAAGTAAGCAGTTTACGACTACTGACCAGATGGACGTGATTGAATCCAACATAATTCAAGTATATTCTGTATATCGCCCTGAATCGGGTAACAAATTAATCAACTCCTAAAAAAAACTACAGCTGGTTATATCCAACTTTTGCTTAACAAACATATTATTAGCTAGTTATACATTACTAGAGATAAGCAGTGGGAAATAAAACAACTATAGTAGTAGTAGGCATGGGCGCCCGCAGAAAACTTTCGGGGGGGGGGGTAAAAAAATCGATTAACTTTCCAGGGGGGGGAGCAAAATTTTTTTAGTAATTTTTTAATGTAGTTTTAATTTACTGTAGCGTATTTGTATGGTGAACGAACGGACAGGACATCAGCTTAGTACTTTCTCTTTATTTTCTCTTTACTTTAATACATTTTTTGTCTATTTTTGTCTAAAAAAATTGTATCCAATCAATCCAGGGGGGAGGGGGGGGAAAGTGCCCCCCTTGCCCCTACCTGCGGGCGCCCATGGTAGTAGGCTACGAAGTGACCAACCTCTCAACTAACCTTAACATTTTTTTTAAAAATTCATTAATAGGCAATAACAAATACAACTATAAAAAAACTCTTTTACTGTTTAATTCAGTTTAAAATATATTTTTGATTCAATTAATTTTTTTCCCGGGATGAGGTAAACTTTACTCCCGTTTTCCCGGAAAAAAACGAAACACCGAGAGACGCTAGCTCCGTCACATCAAGGGCAAATAATATATCATGTATGTGTCTAATTTTAGAGCAAAAGAGAGAGAGGGAGAGAGAGACAGTCTCTAAGTTGATTATGAATGAATACTTTTATAGCGCTTGTTTTCCGCAATTTAGGCGTAATCGCTTCAAAGGAGCGCACTCACATGACTTCTTTCTGTCCAATCTTTCACATATCATGCATTACTATTTATAAAAAATGACATAGAAAGCATCATAATATAAGTCTATCTAACGTATGCCTGTGTGTAATAACATTCTGACTGAAGACAGCATCTTACCGTGAGTTGTGGGGGAGAGAAGCAGTGGTGAGGGATCTGCCCGTAGACGAGGGCGGCACCGAGCAGGGTCAATGCTAGGACGTTCAACATGTTGTTGGCTTGCTGGATGTCTGACTGAGGACGGCTGGATGGCGGAGTGAGACGAGGATCGCTGGCCACGGGTCATATACATCGCTCAGACCTATCACACAGATCTGGTCACATGGTGAGTTCTATCAAGTGGTTGTTATCGCTGATACCACATGTGGGCCTTGGCACCTTGTCTTCATAGACGCATTTCGTTTTCCAAATTTTTTTTTTTTTTTTAAAGCTGTGGTGATGGTTTTTTTGAAGAGGTTCCCAAAGTGGGGGCTTAAGAAGAAAGTCTACATCTGATCTGACGACAGCCTTTATATAACATGTGCATGGATCTTTTTTCTTCTCCTCCATATTTGGGGGCACACGATCGATTTATTGATCATTTTGACTCCTGCTTCGAATTCACAGTTTGCCTCCTATGAGATGAGTTTCCGTCCAAGGCTAACGAGTCCCATCCACCCAGGGTGTTTTGGGATGTTGGCTTTGGTGGCGGATCTCCAACATAGTATGTCCCACGATGTATCTCACACACGCGTCTCACCATGGATCTCAGTTTATCATTTGCTCAAACTCATTTAATTGCTCAGTTTTAACACATCTTACCTATAAAACACTTACATGAAACTGTGCTGTGTTTTTTTGAAAAAGAGATATGTTATAAAAGTGCAACATGGATTGAGCAGAGCATCAGCTCACACCCTCTAGCTATCAGTTGTTCCTACTGATATAATAATAATACGAGATTAAAGGTTACTTACTGTCTGCCGGGGGTGGGGCCTGACTCTTCTACTTCATCAAAGGCGATCTTCTCTCCCATGGCATCGTACTCAGCATCAAAACGGCGGAATGTTGTGAACTCATGGTTGTACTGGTGGGCACGGAACTATGGGATACAAAGGATGTTTATACAAATACTGTTGATCCCCATGTCACATAGTGCCGAAACGATGGAAATTATAAAGGAGGCGGGGGGGGGAGGGGAGACGGCGCTATCAGTAAGTACAAATTGATGTGCTGCAATGTGATGTAATGGAGTCGGTCTACGAACAGCAATAACCGATTATATTTGGATCATCTCGGGTTTATGTTACAATATAATAATTAATTCAGCCTTCCACAAGTGTGTCATAGTAGACTTGGAAATACAAGGGAATAAATTAAAACAACTGGTGGAACAGAAAAACGTGTCTTTAAAAAAGATGAACTGGAAATTCTATCACCAATGTTTTCATATAACTTGAACTAAACTTTATTGGAAAAGTTCAGATGACATTGCAGTCATTAGAGCAAAGTATTCAAGCATGCCAACAATTTAGGAAATAGGCTAATGAGCGTACGAACTGGTCCATTTTCTCAGAGCTTTAGAATATTTTGTATTGCCGTTTTTTTTTTTTGACGGTTTGAAATTAAAGAGTGCATAGAAGTAAGCCACGTCCATGCTTTGGCTATAAGTAAGCAGTTTACGACTACTGACCAGATGGACGTGATTGAATCCAACATAATTCAAGTATATTCTGTATATCGCCCTGAATCGGGTAACAAATTAATCAACTCCTAAAAAAAACTACAGCTGGTTATATCCAACTTTTGCTTAACAAACATATTATTAGCTAGTTATACATTACTAGAGATAAGCAGTGGGAAATAAAACAACTATAGTAGTAGTAGGCATGGGCGCCCGCAGAAAACTTTCGGGGGGGGGGGTAAAAAAACCGATTAACTTTCCAGGGGGGGGGGCAAAATTTTTTTAGTAATTTTTTAAT
>CAXITT010000508.1:219788-236902 GCA_964033795.1 Lymnaea stagnalis | reverse complement strand
TTTTTTTTTTTTTTTTTTTTTTTTTTTTTTGAAGAGGCATAAATATAAATATAATGGGTATGTTGTGTTTATTAAGTTTATTGGGTATATTCGGCAGGAAGTGATGACAAAAGATATCCGGTTACAGACTTGAACTATTTTTTATGAATTTCATTTATTAATTTTGAGGGGGGGGGGCGGGGTGTAAAAGGAAGGTGATGAGGAGGGAGGTAGGTAGGCTGAACACGTTGGTGGTAAGGGGAATAATTAACGCTATTCTTCTTTTCTCTTTGCTGACTAAGCTGGGATTATGTCCCTTCACCTCGGTTCGTTGTACAATGTATCGTACTCATTTTCCGCTTCTTGGTCACGTGAACACGGTCAGATATTAGGTTTACTTCCAATAGTTCTCTCAGTTAATCCCGTCTAGATTGTTTTCCCCCCAAGTATTTTATTTCATTTCCTCTTGGCATAACTGGATTCTAATCCTCTAGGTTGTTAGTTTCTCTAATTCTCTAGTTAGATAGTTTCTCTCATTCTTTAGCTTGTTAGTTTCTCTCATCCTTTAGCTTGTTAGTTCTTCTAATCCTCTAGCTTGTTAGTTTCTCTAAATACTCTAATCGTCTAGCTTGTTAGTAATGTTAGTTTCTCTAATCCTCTAACTTGTTAGTAATGTTAGTTTCTCTAATCCTCTAACTTGTTAGTAATGTTAGTGTCTCTAATCCTCTAGCTTGTTAGTAATGTTAGTGTCTCTAATCCTCTAACTTGCTAGTTTCTCTAATCCTCTAGCGTGTAAACAATGTTAGCTTCTCTAATCCTCTAGCTTGTTAGTTTCTCTAATCCTCTAGCTTGTTAGTTGTACCGGTAGCTAAAAAGGTGCCGAGACAGTCATTTTGATTGGCGGAGGTAGGACAGAAATCGAGATCGCCAACGGCCGCAAAGCGAAAGTGTGAAGTCATTTAGGGAAGGGGTACCCGCTCGCCAGAAAAATTTGGATGAATTCAAAATCAAAGTCTGCATTTGAACGTATACCTGAATTCAGACTTTCTCTCTTAAAATTTGAACCAGGAGGGGACATTTCAGGAGGGTGTTGCTTTTTTTGTTTTCGTTTTTTGTTTTTTTCCCCTGCGACGACGACAGGACATCTATACTTTCAGCGCGCAAATTAGGAGTACATAACCTGAATTCATTCCAATTGTGGCACGCCACTCACATGGGTTAAATTATTGATGTTCTTTTGGTTCATCTTAGTTGCAAACAATAATGTCACGTTGATAGGCGTGGGAAAGAGAGAGGGGGGAGGGGGACAGATCTCGAGGACGCCTATGGATCACGAGTGAAAGCGTTGTTGGGGGAGGAGAGACTGCCCAGGGTGCTCATTGAGCCCTTACCCAGAAATTTTTTAGATAAATTTAAAGTGCGGGACTGGGGGCGATTTTTTTGCCCTTCAACTACAATTAATCGAAGAGCAACCGAATGTAGGTGTCACGTGGCGTTGTTGTATCTCTTAGTACTAAATAGTATTATATTTTAAGTTGTTACAATAAATAGTTTAATAAAATTATATAACAACATTCCTATTTAGAATTTAACTACGGTACAAGTTTACAAGTCAAAAATAGAAAGGAAGCGTGTAACTCTTGAATGGTCAAGGGAACCAAAATTTCAACTAGCATCGTTTCTGTTGCTAGCCGGTTAAGTGTAGAATGATCAACATGAATTCATGTATGCGCCAGAATGCATACTATCAATCATTTTGAATTTATAAATAAATAAAAAATTGTTGAGAGGGGCTTACTGAGACATGTCTCCAAAGCTTATCCCCCAGTTTCGTTGGGCGCCCCCGATCTCTTCTCCATCCCCACTTAATAGTGCCAGTCCCGACACAACTTTTACTCAAATAAGCACTGGACCTGGGTAAATACTTGTAGAGTGATTTTTTGAATGGACAAAATTATTATATTTCTTTAGTTTGGTATACGTAGTTTTACTTTAAAGAGTCTAGGGAATCTAAGTCTAAGTTGGACAAAAAGCATACCCCTCAGAGGGCTCCACTACCAGAGTGAATTTACGGTCATGTGTGGCGGTAGCTACGAAGTCAGAGCTGGCCCTGGACATTAAAATCCCTTAATTCTCTGCTGATAGATGACTTGCCCCCTCCCCTGAATGCTTAAAATACTACCCCCACTCCCTCGTTGAAAAATTATCTGTAAGAAACTGGTCAAAACGCATAATAATAATAGGCCAACCTTGGCCATCAAGCTTTTTATCACATTACTTGAATTATGGGCTATAAACAGCCGTTCCCAGGAAAAGCTGTGCCCAGGGCGCACTAGTGAGAGAGACTATTTTATTTTCTGCCCCTATGTGAAGTACCCCGATACATGGGATTTTATCGTTAACCCCACTTTGAAAAAAAGGCCCTATCTTATCGAACTTTAGACAATTTCGACGCCTCCTGATAGTGATACTGGCGTCAGGGGTGATAGGTCCCCTCCTTTGCACGGCCCAGGGGTTAGGGATGTCAGTGCATTGCTGTGCCTGGGGCCTCTACGGATGTAAAGACGTCCCTGATTAAACTGGGGTACAGCCTACAATCCGGATGCTGCTGCTAGTAAAATATATAGGCCAAATGTAAACGTCATCAAATATATCGGATGGAAATATTTACATCGGTGCCACTATGAAATGAATTCCTAGCGTCAACAGGAACCATTTGAAACGTTAAATACACAAATAACAATTTGGCCTCATGTTATTGTTACCAACTAATGCAACTGTTTAAAAATATATTATATATTGATGGATTGTTACACGTCTCTCCACCACAATTTTAAAGTTATAGTACGTTAGAAAATAAATGAATGATGCCTTGAAGTAGGTAGGGTTTTTCATCCCCCAGGATCCTGCACGATTTTTTAAAAAGAAAAATTAAACTTCCCGGGTATCTTTCACATTCCGTGGAACTGGTTCACACTTAGTTTAAGAATCTTTTCTTCTTTAAAAAAAAAAAAAAGTGCAAGTGATAAGATCGTCACTTTAAGTTAAGACTATAACAAAGGTAGATTCACACTGCCAATTTTTATTCTTTAACAAAATGGATTCTCAACTACTAAGTAGGCAAGTCGCGAGCTTTTTGATACTTGCTATTAGACTAGTTGTAACAGAAATGGGGCGAAATGGTTCCATTATGATTTTTATAAATCAAACAATGGTAGGTCAAGCTTTAACATTAATCATGGTTACACAGAATACAACTGTTTTGACACATGAAAATGCCTTTATCAGTAAGGTACAACAAAAACCCAGTAGTTAACCGGCTGTATGATGTCATATATTGTACTTCAAGCAATGCCACATGAAAACGTGGATTGCTATACTGTCGTGTTACCAGTAGTGTAGAATGTACAACCAAATCGATGAAAATTCTTAAGAAAAACTTGTTACTTCTCTTAAATAAATTATTAACATCGAGAAATCTGAATCTCCCCTAAAAACCATTCTAATATATCTAACAACCCAATCTCCACTAATAACTATTCTTATTTATCTAACAACCCAACACTTCTCTTTTAAATCAACTCACAACACATTTCTTTTCCAATTCAAATGAAAACACCAAGTGATCAATGAAAGTTTTCCTGTAGGGTACAAATTTATTTGTCGTATATAACATAAATATTTCTGTCAGATTGTATTTATTCGTCATCATCATCATCTTCTTCATCATCATCATCATCATCATCTTCCTCATCGTCATCATCTTCCTCGTCATCTTCCTCATCATCGTCCATCTCCTTTTGGAATTAAACAAAAAAGCCAGAATTATTTAACACATATTTTCCAAAATTCGCTTGAAAACAAGTCTCAACCCTTTCATATCAAAAATGACATTTTCTAACTTTAACATAAACTTTAGGCAGTTAAGAGAAATCAGAAGCCAAGTATTTGTCTCGTAGTCTTGAATTGTGTTTGAAAAATGTATTGTAGTACAATGCAATACTTTTCATTATCTATTACTATACTGGTACTTCATGTTACCATTTCAAATCAGTTGATTACAGTACAGATTCAGTTTTTCAATGAAGAGTAGCGTTACCAAAGAGTTCCTCTGAATGAGCCTCTAATCAGAGAAAATTAAACCTACCAGGAACCATGTACTGTCAAATCAAGGAAGATTATAATTAAGTACATTCTTGTACGCTACACATCACGGTCACATTAACGAAGATTAATTAAGTTAAGTTCTTGTACGGTACACATCACTATCACATCAATGAAAATTAATTAAGTTAAGTTCTTGAACGGTACACATCACTGTCATATCAATGAAGATTAATTAAGTTAAGCTCTTGGACGGTACACATCTTAAAGTTTAATGTGACACACTGCAATCTTTTTTTTTGTGCATTAACTAATCGTGCCCTATGTTGTGCTAAAGAAGCCAGTGAGTATTAAGCTTATCTACTAGATGGGCTACGTGAATTAACAGAGTTGAAATTAATACAAACCTCCTCTTCATCATCCTCTTCTTTAATTTCCACCTTAACATTCTTTTCAGCTGGATCTGAAATTTAAAACATTTACATTAAAGATGCAAATCTGTCAGTATTTGTAAATGTCTTTGTTTAGATAAACAAGGTTAGATACCTCATCCCAAGTAGTAAAGTCAACACTGGAATAAATGCCTAATGGTCAATTCACTACCTGTATTTGCGACCTGATCATATTTCTGGCAAACGTAGGGCCCTAAATTAAAAAAAATAATAGGGGCTTAAGCTGTAATAATCTACCAATAAAACAATGATAACTCTTTGCACAATAGTAATAACCCCTTTGTCTTGCATTGAAAGACTGAGTTAATAGCAGATTTTTGTAACTTGATTACAGCTGTTGGGAGACCTGATTCAAAAATACAGCTTGAAATTGGTTGGCAAAAAAATATTTTCATTAAGCAAGAATGAAATTATCCCTTTTAGCTGTGGGACTTCTTCGACGTTTCCCTCGAGACAGCTTGCTGGATCAAGGGAAAGTCACATTGCCAAGCTCGAGGAAATGTCGCACGTGATATGCCTCTTCGCGGCACGGAAGACCAGTACGGGCGTGCTCCCGGAAGCCAAAGATCACACACTGCAAAACGCATGACTTCTAACGCAACGGAAGTTAAGCGCTAACATGACTACGTGTTGCCGGTTATGGGTATGAGGCAGTGAAGAGATTCACTACCAGTGATTAAAAAGACGCGGCCTTGAGTAAGCCGCCCCTAGGCGACTGTTTCGTCCTCGCAACGTCCAAGCCCGAACAGCTCCCAGAGCGGTGGGTTGAAGTAACGCAACACTTCTCCCGGAGAGGAAGTTAAAGCCGTTCTAACCCCTGCACAGTCCAGTCCGAAACACTCCCGGAAAAACGCGGGTTTGAGGCAAGGCAACGCCTCCCCGGGGGGAAACAAATAGTTGGGAACCAAACTTGCTCGCACAACTCTTGGGACGGTGGGAGACAGTAAGCCAGTAACTACTCCCGGAGTGGAAGCAAAGCCGTCCCACACCAGGGAAAAACGTACAGCTCACGGGCGGTGGAGGTGGCAACGCAACGTCATCTCCGGAGAGGAAGTAAAGCTGTTCCAACCCCCACTTATTCGGGGCCGAGTTGCATGGCCGGAGTCCCCAGGGACTACTGGGCTATGTTTCACGGCCAAGGTCATAAGAGATAGACTCTCGCGACCTCCGAGTATTGATCTTTATTAGCTGTGGGACTTCCACTTTCACCATTTTTGAACAAAGGGAAGTAAGAGTATTATAAATGTATAATATATACATTTTTTAATTAAGCTTAAAACTAATTAATTTTATCACATGAAGGACAAATATAACATAACACTATTAACAGCAGAAAAAAACAACTTTTGAACATCTACTGTGGTACCGGTTCATTGGATCAACACAGACTAGATTATAGATTATAACAAGATTAAAAAAAGAAACAAATGAAATTAAAGAATCCCTGAGAACTAAGGTTTTTTTTGGCTATAAATTGTCTATAAATTTAATATTAAGCAATGGGGGCAAAAAGTGGGTCAATGAGCCTTCCAAAGATTTTGTCAGCCAGCCACTCACAAACAAAAGCGAAGTTAAAGGATTTAAAAACTGAGATCATGCCATCACCAAAAAGTCTTGTGAACTTCTTGGCCATTTTAAAACGAGAGGTGCTTCAGGACTGGCAGTCTCAAACCCATATATCACAAATTTAGTCACAATGAATGAAATAAGGAAATCTTGCAGCATTTGTTTTTTAAAATCAATAACTATTATTTCAAGAAAAACAATTATGATATCTTACTTTGTTTCTTGTTTGCTTTTTTCGGCTGCTTCTTTTTTTCATCAGCTGGAGGTTTTTCTTTTTTCAACTTTGCATACAAAACAACTAGTGTTACACCTTTCAGGCTAACATCCTGTGTCTTGTCATGAGCCTGCTTAGCAAGTTCAGGGGAAGTAAATGTGACAAATCCGTAGCTGTAAAAAAAAAAAGAAAAGAAAAATGACAATACTATTGCTTGAATTTTAAAAAAAAAAAGATTTTGATATACCAAGAGGAAAACAAGGCCTTGGACTATGAAGCATAGATCGAAATTGGTGCCAAAATTGTCCTTACCCAAATGACTTCTTGTCCTTCTTTCTGATTGGTAGAATAATTTCTTTGGCTTTAGGGAATACTTTGCGAACATCTGCCTCTGTAACATCTAAAGGTAGTCCAGCCAAATACAGCTTTAAGGGATCTCTTTCTTCTACACATCAGAAATTATGAAACAAAATTAGACAACATATTTTTACAAATCCGCTTATCAAATCACACTGCTCCATAATATCAAAATCTCAAAATTAGCTGCCGACCCATCCTTGGAAAAAAATAAATAAATAATCTTTCTAATAATTATGATGTTACAGTAAACAAAATGTGTTACTGATCTTCACCGCTGGCTGTTCGGTGAGCCCAGTGGTTCCCATAATATATGCAGAATCGCCCTGGTTGCCATGCTGGCCTCAGGCAGAGCGATGAGAAAGGGGCAACGAGCAGTAAGACCTTAATAGTAATTAAGAGCTATAAAATACCATTAATTTCACAAAGAAAAGGGGCGCTAAAAAAATTCTTTAAGGGGGAGGGGGGCACATTTTTCTATATGGGTTAATGTGACTTCCTCACTGAGGCTTTGCGAAAAACTACAAAATTTTCATAAATTTTTACATCCCCTTTTAGTGCAACATCTAAAGGTCATAGTGCCAACAGTAACCCACATGTGTAACTATTTTTTGCAGTTACTAGATGGCGCTTAGCAACCTACATAATAATATGTGTTATATTTATTTTTAGACAACCTTTTATTTTATTTTGTTATGTAGTTGCTATTTTGAAGTGTACTTGTAAAAATTTTACACAGGGAACCTTGTAAAAACCTGAATTTGTAACTTAGTTCTACTAATATATCTGAGTTCATTTGTGAAAATACATGGCAAACATTTACGATAATTACTACAAAACATTATATAATATTTTTACAGCGTTTCAGGTGAATATTGTAGAACTTTTTATTAACATGTATTTTCAGCCTCCCCCCACTCTTCTTTTCACTATCAATCACAAAAATGTGGCGGTCTTAATTTTAAAGACTAAATTGTTAGACTCAACAGGTCTGAGACAGATGATGTGGTGACAATAGTGAACTTGTGAAAAAAGACACCATACCATGTCCCACAATTGGATACTATAATTGAAAGATAATAAATATGAATTTTTCATTCATTTGTTGTAACTTAAAAACAAAATTACCTCCGTTTACCCTTCAATTGGATTAAAAATTATACGCTTTACAGGTATGAACAAATGTTAAAAAACAAACATTTAAAGATTTTTTGTTTAGACTAGCCACATAAAAATTAAATAACGAACCATCAGTAACTTGCTTATGTCCCTTGATATTCAAACTTTTAGCTCCAACATAGTCTACAGTCAACTTGTTACCCCTGATGCTGGCTTCCTTAAGGATGGGAAAGTTTTTCTCTGCTGCCTCTTCACTGCCAAACTCAACATAAGCATACCTGAAAGTACGTCCATAATTAATACAATGAAGCTAGGAAAGAGAACCAATACAGATTTAAGGTTAGAATCTTAACTTCAGTTCAAATAAAAAATAACATGAAATATGCAAATTAATAAAAAGCAGAATACTTGCCCGTTTCTAGGATTCTTGTTATATACTTTAGTATTAATCCTCAGTCTGACCTGCTTGATATCACTAGAGAGGGCTTTTATTTCTTTTACTGAACAATTACTGGGTATATTTTTCACAAACAGTGTCCTTACATCCCTATCATCTGAAATTAGAAATGTGCACATTGACTCCAACAATGTAAGGTTAAACGTCACAGAGAATTAAAAAACTTTTACATATTAGCCAATTATATATGGCAAAAAAAAAACATTGTTAGGTTACTTATCACAAAAATACCTGGTTGTTTACACATTTAGAGATATCTTGTGTGGGAAGGAATGTGAACGATTCTGGGAAATCTAGCTAATTTTTTAAACATAATATCGCCAATCAAATGAAAAAGTATTAAATTGCAAGATTTGTCATTGCATGTTAATATATTTACAATTATAAAGATAATATTTGGGGTATGGGCAGTTGACGTATTTATTTTGACAATAATAGAGTTAAAAAACAGAACTTAGCTCCTCTCTTTTAACAAACATGTGAACCTTACATTAACAGGGGTCATAAGCCAATGCTGGCCACTCAAAGAAGTGGACAGTTATCCAAGATTTTGTAATGGATTTACACAAACAACTGAAAAACTTTTGCTATGAGCCAAATAAAAAATTAATATGTTCAAAAAACAAATTTAAGTGATACAAATTAAAGTATATATTTACTTTTTCTGGAAGCGTCTGCATCAACTTTTTGTGTTCCTGAAATTGAATGTAATACAAACTATTAACACGAAAGGTAATCAAGAGTGCCAAGAAATAACAATAAAAGTATTAACTCAGAACCCAAAGCATACAAAATTGCAATGATCTTTTAAATGGAAACAGTTCCCTAAGAACCGAAATTAAAATAGTTTGCAAAAAACTTAAGGCAAGCAATTCAATTCACAAATATCAAATAAGATAAATATATTTAATGAAACTATAGAGCTTTAGCAATTAATTTGTACAATTTCTTAGCTCCGAGACTGAGAGTGCGATGAAACAGTGTAGAAAAAACTAATAAAAACGAGACACTGCTATCACACTGCTATGACAAGTAATAAGATAAAGCTCCTGATATGATGTGTAAGTCATTTGCAGCCTTTGGGCCACTTAACTTAATTATCCTAAAATCTGACTCCCATGTCTATTTCGCATACCTGCTTTTTCTGGTGACTTGTTTTGGGCTGTTTGGTTTTTTTTCCCTTTAGCACCAGTTTCCTGCTTTGCTTTCTTAATTTCTGGCTGAACTGCCTCGTCTTCTTCATCATCATCCTCATCATCATCCTCATCCTCATCATCATCCTCATCATCATCATCCTCAACATCATCCTCCTCATCGTCGTCATCCTCATCATCATCCTCTTCTACCTTTGTAGAATTCTTTATGTTTTGAGGTGTTTTTGCTTTTGGGGTTGGTGTTTTTGCTTTAGGCGTTGTAGCTGATTGAGGCTTTTTATTTCCAGAATTTAGTACTTTAGGAGTAATTACTTTTTTCTGTTGTGGTGTCTGGCCTTTTTGGGCTGAATTTGGTGGTGTCTTTTTGCCTTGGGCTGACTGTGGTCTAGGTGTTGATAATGCAGCTTTCTTGGCACTTGTAGGCTCTGCAGCTGTGTCTGATAATTTCCTTTTCCTGTTTTGGGGAGTGCCTGAAGATAAGAGATAGATTAAGTTGACATTACGTTTAGGCGATTAATGTTTGAGTTGAAAATAGGACAATACTATATGTTAGAATTGTGTGCCTGTTGGTGCAATTTAGGGAGTTTGTCTGGGTAGCATATAGTCGAGGGAGTTTGTCTGGGTAGCATATAGTCGAAGTAGTTGTGCATCTGAAAGGTCATGTGTTTCATCCATTTTGACAGAGAGAGACTTTTGATACTTTCACTTTCATATGTTTTATTTGAATTGACAAATTTGCCTTTCCTCTGTGTCCTAAAACTTCTTAGTCATGTAAAATATAGTTTTGAGCAATGTCTCTGCTGTGTGCTCATTTTGGTGTCGTGCAATGTCTGACAACTATATGTAAGTGTGCACCATATGCATTAGATAAAATAAGTTACAAATTTTACTAACTCTATATTTGTTTACAAAACTAATACTGTAAGCTTTTACTATATTGTAATAGTAATTTACTCGACAATTTTTTTATCAGTACTCTTTTAAAAATAGTAATACAATATATTGTAATATTGTGTGTGTTAACATTTCCTTTCGTGTGCACAAACCTGTTTCAGCAATGCGCACTTTCTCCCCCCCCCCCTTCTGTGCAAGAGCACACAGCTTACAGGGAACAATGGTCATGAGAAATTTACAGACTTATACTTCTAACATGGGACTAGAAGGTTAACAGGTTGCAAGAATTAATTTTGCCCAGGCCTTATTACCACATCAAATTTAATTTGTTCAGACCTGTTCACCTAGCAACTCAAAAATACTTTAATCTAGTTTGAGGATAATACCAGACCTGATTACCCTCAAACTCTTAAAATCGTACAATATCATCACAAAATCGTTCAATACCTTATATTTATAGTAAAAAATAAACATACAGTATATATTATATTGTATACGCCTCAAAATCGTACATTCTACGCCAAAATCTTAAGAGTAAACAGGTCTGTAATACTCAAAATCGTAAAATACTGTAACGTGATTATAAATAACATACAGAATAATATATTCAATAACTTTTGTATCACATCCTAAAGTAGGTTGCAGGGGTGCACTTAAGCTATTACCTGAATATAGTTTTGTATCATTATACACTTAATCAATAAGAGAACAACTAAAGAAATGCTTGTGTAACACTTAAGTTCCCTTTACCAAGTTGTATTTATATAAATAATTTAATTTTAGTACTTTCTAAACAGTGAAATGTTTATTAAAATTTCTATAACACTGAAACAGTGCGTACCATCACAAAAAAATAAACTGATGTACATGTATATAGCCTATTTTAAATGAGCGTTTATGCTAAGAAGTAAGATAATGCTGATTGAATTTAGAAATAAGGTATTTATTTTGCAAAACATACAGCTAGCCATGAAATTTAACGTTAACTCTTTCCCTCCGGATCAACGCTCCCATCGTCGATTTGAAATGAAGAGTTTGGCGTATCGACGATGGGATCGTCGATGTATAAAAAACCTGTTTATTTCGGTTCTTTTCTTAGCTATTGGTATTTAGTTATTTTAAATCAATTCTAGAATGATTTCCCTTTCATAAACATCCGGTTTTTCTGTGATTGAGCGAAGAACGAATTGTTTGAAGCGGTTGTTTTGATTGTCCATTTTATTTTTGTTTACAAACATGAAATCTTGACCTGACCCATCTGGTGATCAATGTAATAAAGGTGGAAAATATTACTCTTATGATGATTCAGACAGTGATTTTATGATTTCAAATGCAGAGGCTGATTCTGTTGAATCGTATGATTATAATCCTAGTACTAGTATTAGTAGTACTAGTGACAAAATAATGAAATTGGTAATTCATCAGCTGATGAACAACCAGCCCCGCCCCCCAGCTAAAGGGCACATCCATATGGATTGTTTTTTAGGCTTACTATTGCTAAACCCAGATGGAAATATGTGACTAATGTATGGTAAATTCTCCATTTACTATTATAAATTTTAGTACATACAAACAAGGATACAGTGCAATTATTTTTTAAATAGCAACAGATTGTTTCCAGTGGAATTAGTTAAATTTTTTTCCTAATTTTTTGTGTGGTGGTGACAATGAATAATGTGCTCTGAGGTTTAATTTTTTCTTTTTTGAAAGTTGATCTTTATTATTTGTGATGCACATATGAATATAGTTCAGAAAAAAAACATTTTTATTACACTTTGGATTATATAATTCTCTTCGTGTGACTTCAAAGGAGCGTTTTGTGAACATTTGGTGAGTTTTTTAAAATAAATTTTTATTTTCATTAAATCACAATCACAGTTATTAAAATTTAAACCCAAATCTTGTTTGTTTGCAAAGAGCATGCATTTCCCTTTAATTCCATACCAATATTAACATTTTCTGATTAAAAACAAAAAAGTTATGAAGGTTTAGAGAAAACATAGTAGTGCGTAACAAAAACCCGAAATAGATAATTCCGTCATAACGTGGAAAATAATTCCGGAGGGAAAGAGTTAATTACCATGGGTGGACCACTCCTGCATTATGATTAAGCCTAGGAGCCATATTTTTATTTTATTCATCAAGATAATCAGGTGTTTTAGTATAGCCTGGAAAGATATTCAGACACACCCCACTAAGCACACCAGCCCCTTCTCCTCTCAGCAGTGTGTTATATATAGGTGTTCTATTTTACTCTCATTTAATCTTTTTCTGGTGAAAGACCTTAAGCTGACCCCAATTCTCCTGTGGTAGTAACTTAGTATTGGGCATGGCTTACTGATCACTTGTTATGCTCATTCGAGTAAACCGCTAAATGGTAATGTAGCTCAACCCAATTTTGATAAGGAAGCGGCCACGCCCCTTTCAATGATGGCGGAAGACGCAGCTACTTATGAAATATTTAATTATTTCCATTATTTACATCAAAATATTTGATAACTTATGTTTTAGAATGAACTTAAATGTTATTGAAAGAAAAATATATAATTTTAGTTTAAAAAACCCGGTGGAGTCCATATAAATGATCATAATTTGCTGTGTGCAAAATTTCATAGTCATGGCATCCATTAACAGTGACTTGCATAACGGCTATACCGTACTACTATCTCAGAGTTTTCATTAATTAAAGTTTGCTGTGTGCAAAAACTATTAGACCAGGTCAGGGAAAGCATTATTTAATTAGTCATGTGCCAAATTTGAAAGTTCAAAATAAGTAGTTCCCAAACAGTATTTTAGTAATAAGGGATGAGTTGCCCCTATATCCGATATATTAGTTCCACCAACCTAACAGCACAGTTAGTAGGCCTAGACTGGCGTAGACTATTTAAGACTAAGGTTCAACAAGAAATCAAATTACAAGAAGAAATTTAAGCCATTTCAGAATCTGATTTCTTTTTGAAATTTAGCCTCAGTTACTACTAACTTAGCTTAGCAATTAGGGGCTTAGCCTGGCCTGGTATACCCCAGGCCTTAGTAAGCCTTCTTAGTATCGTAGCAGTCTACTTTGCACTTTGCTTGGTGTAGACTAAGACTAAGACACTACTGTAACTTATAATTGCATGTTAAATAAAGTTGTGACAATATATGCCATATTTTGGTTGCATATTGGACTTAGAACTGTAGTCTTGAGAAGTTGTAGTCCAGGTCCCCAGAGAGCATGATTGGCATGAAAAAACTTAGAACTAGATTTCACTTCACTCAGAATCACTCACTGAATCAGTCTCTTCTTTATTTTATTAAAATATTACGGTATGTTTAATAAGACACAAATTACACTCAACAAAACATAAAAATCATTTACCTTTCACGGTCATTTTGTAGTTTTTAAAAAGTAACTTGTAATCAAAATTCTTAATAGCCGAGCTCAAAGAAAAAGTGTCTTGCTTAAACTGTCTTGTGGTGCAGATTGTAGTTTAAACCACGCCGAGTAATCGAGGATTGATCATTGAAGCACGCTGCTACAAACTTTAGTCTCACAGCAGCGGTATGTTCGATTACTTTTTACTTTTTAAATTCTAAAGAAAAGAAACAAAATGAAATATTAAATTTAAAAATTAGCTTTTTACTTTTT
Source organism: Lymnaea stagnalis (assembly GCA_964033795.1). Classification (NCBI taxonomy): domain Eukaryota; kingdom Metazoa; phylum Mollusca; class Gastropoda; family Lymnaeidae; genus Lymnaea; species Lymnaea stagnalis. The sequence continues at coordinate 222,975 of CAXITT010000508.1, read as the reverse complement.
AAAATTATATTTAACATTTCACTTTGTTTGTTTAAGTAAATAAACTTTTTTTTTTTAATTTATGCTTGTATAATTATTATATTTTTAAAAGATATTTAGTGAATGTTTGGCCAATATTTTGTAAGCAGTAATGCTTCAAAAATTAGAACAGGAGAAAATGTAGAAATCATTAAAATATTTATTTACTAAACTCTCTCTCTCTCTCCCTCTCTCTCTCTATCTCTCTCTCTCTGAGTGTGTTTGTGTATATATATTTGTGTTTGTCTGCTCGTCCTTTTGTAATATTTTTAAAAAATGAGCAAGAGTTAATTAAGAAATGTCAAAATTAGAGATTTTAATGCGGATTTTCGACAAACCGAATATATGTTATAGAAATCCGGTTTTAAACCGCACTGGGTTTTACAATCGGGGCGTGAGATCCCCAAAAAATAAATAGCTACATATTTATTTCGGGAGAGGCTGTGTTTTTTGTGGTGGGGGGGGGGAGGGGTGGAACAAAACCGGAAATCAGGTTATCATTAAATATCCTTATTCTGGATCTTGAGGTGTCCATTAGTCTTAATATGTTTATTCAAATGATTTTTTTTTAGCTGGTACTAAATGGCAATGGGTTTTTATGTCAGTGTTTAAAATAAATTTTAATACATTTTTAAAAAAAAATATTCCATGAACATCAGGTTCGCAAACATAGCAGCGACCGCGGCTAAATTTGATTAATCGGGTGTGGACCAATTATTCTAAACTCACCGAAAGCCCAAATGTCTGTCAGGCATGTGTCTTCCGTATGATCCCATACGATGGCAGTGAAGTGTGCACCACATATGCCACTCATGAGCGGGAACTCAACAGCTCCCGGCAAAGATGTTTACGGCACATTCTGTGACTTGATGGAAAGACAAAGTGCCTAACGCAGAGGTTCTGCAGCGTGCCAGAATGTGTAGCATTTTCTCCAAGAGGGGCGTTATCTGGTTAGGCCATGTACAGAGACTGGAGGAAGGCCGTGCTACAAAGGACCTGCTCTATGGAGAGTTGGCAAGAGGGTTGGGGGGGGTGGGACAAGACTTATTGGACGTCTTTCAGGAGGTCTGCAAAAGAAGCATGAGGGAAGCCGGATTGAAATTGAAGAATGAGAGATCATCGCTGCTGAACGTTCCGGATAAGTGCTAACAGTGACGGAAGTGGAGGAGGGAGTCGAACAGGAAGAAGATGCGCGAAAAAAGCCCTTGCTAAAAAAAAAATAAGAAAAAATTTAATGATATGATCAGCCTCATACGCCGTGGGATGAGGAATTGTCCATGATACATCGTCTCACGGAGACGAAAGGATGTCATGCTATCCTAGTAAAGACAGACAATTCAGACACTGAAAGATTAATTGCATACTTTGGAGATTTTACATTGTTGCCTTTATGGGATGGATTAAACTTTAAAAAGAAAAGATAGTAACTTAATTCTGTACATTATATATAAATATCGACTATATATATTTATACATACAAATACAAGGTTTCATTTTTATCTATCTCAACAGTCATGAAATTCAGATAACTGCAACGAAGTAACAAAAAACACCACAGGTAGGAAACGCGCGCAAGCGCAGTGTATCGTGTTTCGTATCTTGAATCTAGGTTCATTTGTAGATGTCAAATGGGATACGTAAGGAGTTCTCGTCTCGAATCGAAGGTTCGTAAGTAGAGATCAAAATGGGTTATGAACAAATTTTTTACCTCGAAAAGTTCGTATGTAGAGCAGTTCGTAGGTCGATATATATATATATTTAGGTAGTGGCGTCGGAAGGATGGTGTGAAAGGGCCGCACTGCTTTATTTGTACTATTTTTTTTTTATTGCATTTTACATTTTTTTAGCAAAACTTCAGTTTTTTGGGGGTTTTTTTGGTGTGGAAGGGGGGGGGCGGGAAAAAGCTTGGCCCATCCCTAGCTGCGCCACATTATTTATGTCGTTATCGCATCTTTTATTAAGGAAACCAGTGAGTGGGGAGGGGGTGCGATTGTTAAGCCTCGCCTTGGATGCAACTCTTCTTTGCACTGCCCTGTATATAAATTATATTATTCTACTCCGGTGCCCAAGGGGCCATCCACATAGTACATAAAAAATTAGCATATTTCTATCTGGAATGCTGTAAACATTATCACACAATGTTTAATAGGAATTATCGTCATAACGTTGACTTGTGCTTTTTACAAATGAACTCGCCAGATATCGCTCAACCTGAAATAGTATTCAGTAGTCGTAGTATCACCGTAATATTTAATTCACCACACGTTAAACGCTCGTGTGACGCATCCTCCCCCTCCCCCCAACGCCCCCTTTCCCCCAACGCCCCCCCCCCCCATAAAAAAACACCTCTGGCTACGCCAGTAATTCTTTTCCCAGTTCCCTTGCCAAATTAAGTTTTCACCACTCACCGTAATCTTTAAATCACCACACGTTAAACGCTCGTGTGACCCATCCCCCCCCTCCCCCCACCGCCCCCTTTCCCCCAACGCCCCCCCCCCCATAAAAAAACACCTCTGGCTACGCCAGTAATTCTTTTCCCAGTTCCCTTGCCAAATTAAGTTTTCACCACACCCCCTTTGTTAAATTCTAACAAATACAATTCGAAATAGCCAATAAATGATTTTTTAAAAAAATAATAATATTTGGGTAAACAAAAATAAAACAGGTATGTAGTATGTAGGTCACTAAGTGAAACCTGGCAAGTGCAAAAACAGTGCTTCTTTCAGACAATTTCTAATAAGTGCTAAATAATTGCTCAATAATTGCTAAAAATTTTCCAAATTTCACCAGAGTCAAACAGAAAAACAACTGTTAATTAGAAAGGTCTATAAATTTTATGGGTCATTTAAAACTGGTCATTTTTTATAAATCGCATATGACCGCCATTATTAATAATTATTATGTAAAAAAGACATGAAGTAGTATGACATGAGACAAAGTAGTCGAAATTTCCCAATATTTAGTTGATTTAATTTTTTTTTTAATTTCAAACTGCTCCAATTTTTTTCAGATAAATTGACACTTAGATTTACTTCTTCTTCTATATCTTAAGGGCCCACGATCAATTTATTGATCATTTTGGCTCCTATGCATGTAGATGGGATTTGCAATGTTTCTGTTACTGGTGGTGATGAGGAAATTATGCACTAGGGGTTTGAAGGCTTGAGGC
>CAXITT010000508.1:203347-218198 GCA_964033795.1 Lymnaea stagnalis | reverse complement strand
AAATTAAAAATACAATAAAACATTAAGGAAACCCCCCCCCCCCCCGGGAAAGTTTTCTGCGGGCGCCCATGGGCTAGTTCATCTTCTTTATTTTAGCTTTCTGATAGATTCTCATTTTAAAAAAAAAATAAATAAATTTTAAAAAATAAATAAATCCTTGCAAACAGATGGGGCAGTTTGTTTATTATTCTACTATAAACAACATGAAAGCTGGTGGGAATTTAAGAAATATTGGCTTATTTTATTTTAAAACCTCTGTTATTCCGGAAACGTTGTTACAAACGTAGCAAGTTTTAACAAAACACAAACCTTTTCGATATAATAATGAATGAAATGTGCACTATATGTATACGCCCGTTAAATTCTTAATTTAATTTTTAAAAATATATCAATTTTTTAAGTTTCCATTTACATTAATCGAATCGAGTACATTTATAATTATGATAATCAAAATATTTTTGAAGCCTAATATCATCATACAATTTATAATTAACACCTATCCCTATTTTAAAAGTAATGCTTTTATAATGAAATAACACCTATCCCTATTTTAAAAGTAATGCTTTTATAATGAAATAACACCTATCCCTATTTTAAAAGTAATGCTTTTATAATGAAATAACACCTATCCCTATTTTAAAAGTAATGCTTTTATAATGAAATAACACCTATCCCTATTTTAAAAGTAATGCTTTTATAATGAAATAACACCTATCCCTATTTTAAAAGTAATGCTTTTATAATGAAATAACACCTATCCCTATTTTAAAAGTAATGCTTTTATAATGAAATAACACCTATCCCTATTTTAAAAGTAATGCTTTTATAATGAAATAACACCTATCCCTATTTTAAAAGTAATGCTTTTATAATGAAATAACACCTATCCCTATTTTAAAAGTAATGCTTTTATAATGAAATAACACCTATCCCTATTTTAAAAGTAATGCTTTTATAATGAAATAACACCTATCCCTATTTTAAAAGTAATGCTTTTATAATGAAATAACACCTATCCCTATTTTAAAAGTAATGCTTTTATAATGAAATAACACCTATCCCTATTTTAAAAGTAATGCTTTTATAATGAAATAACACCTATCCCTATTTTAAAAGTAATGCTTTTATAATGAAATAACACCTATCCCTATTTTAAAAGTAATGCTTTTATAATGAAATAACACCTATCCCTATTTTAAAAGTAATGCTTTTATAATGAAATAACACCTATCCCTATTTTAAAAGTAATGCTTTTATAATGAAATAACACCTATCCCTATTTTAAAAGTAATGCTTTTATAATGAAATAACACCTATCCCTATTTTAAAAGTAATGCTTTTATAATGAAATAACACCTATCCCTATTTTAAAAGTAATGCTTTTATAATGAAATAACACCTATCCCTATTTTAAAAGTAATGCTTTTATAATGAAATAACACCTATCCCTATTTTAAAAGTAATGCTTTTATAATGAAATAACACCTATCCCTATTTTAAAAGTAATGCTTTTATAATGAAATAACACCTATCCCTATTTTAAAAGTAATGCTTTTATAATGAAATAACACCTATCCCTATTTTAAAAGTAATGCTTTTATAATGAAANTTGGTTTTTGGGTGGGGGAAAAAAAAAGGCCTCGGGGGGGGGGGGGGGGGGGGGGAGAGGCAGACAACTTGACTATTTTTGCGTACGTACTAAAGCAATGGCCCCTATCCAATGGATATTACTTAATACCAACATTTCCTTCACTCCACTCCACACGTGAGCCTATCCCACATCTGCTAATTCCCTAAAATAATATACGAGTGACTGCGTTCCTTACAAGTAAATAAATATGGAACAAAATAAAAATGAATTGTCTGCTGTTTTCAAGCCTAAAAATATCTTATTTCACTATTTATTTGATTCCATTGACCTAAAAAAACATAATAATGAAACATTCTTATTAAGTTTGAAGTATTATTTTAACTATTAAAAGATTTTTAAAAAAAATCTAGTAAACACTACGTAGTTTTGGCAAAACATGTCTACTTAATAACTTAATATGACCTGAAATATGTTCGCTATATTCATGTTATGTATGCTAAATTCAAAATGTATAGGAATAAAATTCTCTATATTATTAGTTTCGCACATATTAAAATTATTAATGTAAATAATTATTCCCTGTATTTCATATCCTTAATGAAATAATAATTTTGAATCTAATAGCTGACTTTTAAATTATAATTTAATTGATTTTTTGAACAAAATGTGCATTTAAAAATACGCAACTAACGCTTTCATACTTCGAATATAGCTTCATCATCTGCCATTTCCTTGCTTTTACAAACTAGTGTGGTGTCGTGTCTCAAACAAGTAACAATGGGCAAAAAAGGAGGAAAGAAACAAAAGGTACGTGTATTACATAGCATTTTTTGCTTATAATTCTCAAACATTACGTATACTCAAAATACTCTTTATGCCCATAAGTAAAGCTCACGAGTTAAAGATCGCGTTCTTTATAAAAAGTGTTCTATTTCCAAGGCCTTTTTTTAAAAACCACGTGGTCCTGTTTGTTAATTTCAAGAATTAAAAGTCAAGACTAGGCCTATGCCTACAAGGTCCAGTTTAACTGAATATGATTTATTATTATCAAATGTATATGCAACGTGATAGATGTTTCTTAAAAGTCGATAATAAATTTGTGCTAGGCTTTAGCCTGTTGTAAACTGTTGTGCTCTAGTAATTTAGGTAGGTCTGGCTGCCATGCGGCATTGGATGAGCTTGATCAGCTTCCTCAACACTGTCCCTTCATACATTAATAAGCTCAAATCTTTTTGAGAATACCTTACGTATTATGAATGTTGCTATACTATTGAAATCCTTTTCATAGTCCTTGATCATATCCATTTCAATACTGTGTCCAGTATCCTGGGCCAAATCAAAATATAATTGAAAAAAATAGTATGAGCTGAACTGTGTTTTAGCCCAGGCCTACACAACTCAAAATGTAATGCGGGCCGTAATACTTTATGCAAAACTTGTGCAGACCGAAAGCAGATATGGGGGCAAGCTATTAAGAAAATAAAATTTAAAAAAAAAATTATATTTCATTACTTCGCGGGCCACAAAGTGGTTGCTGGCGGGACGTATGTTGTGCAGGCCTGTTTTAGCCATTACTATATTACTATAATATAATTAAAGCTTAATCCAGTAGACTCAGTAGTCTCAGTAGTGTATGACAGTTGTCTCAGCTGGGTTATGTCATGACTTAAATTAGAGACTTACAGTATTTAGAAATAACAAACCCGCGCAGCAATTGACTTCCTTTTTTTACTGCCAATAGATTGCATATTTAATATTTTATTGTACGATATTAAATTAACGAAGTGGTTATGCGCAGCCGACTGCGTATAACCCTGAGAGTTATACGCAGTCGGCAAGTCCCGTGACGTCTATATGAGTCCTGTGTTTACAGTATCAATCAATAAGGGTGCCTCGTTATCAGGGTGATTGGGTGGTCGAATGGTACAAACTGACCAAACCTCAACTTGGTGGTGTTGAGTTCAATTCCAGCCAACGGCAAGCACAAAAATATGAGTTAGTTGCTATGTTTGTTCTCGAGAATGAAGCAAAAAACTAGGCAATTTTTTTTGTTTTGTTTTGGCTAAAAAATGTTAAAACTTGAGAAGAATTATTAACTTGACCAATGTAATGTTAATAATGTTATACAGTTATACTTATAATTATCAAATATATGTTTGTGTTGTTAACTAATTTTGTGGCAGATAAAATCATGTTTCTCTGGTACAGTAATAAATATAATCATGGGTTGAGAGTAGCTGAGTAGCAGTAAAAAAAATCGCTGTAGGGGCAAGGGGTTCTGTAGAGGGGCACTGTAAGTAATACTTTCACACAGTTATTGTTTTGCATGGAAGCTGAAAACTGTTACATTTAGGTCATCAAAAAAAAAACAAAAAAAACCCAACATAAATGATAATTTTAAAAAAAAAATAAATAGAATGTATTTCCTGAATTAGTCAGTAAAACTAACCACATAGTCATAGCAACATATAAAAACCTAATCAATCAAAATACATAACTAGACTTAGACCATGGAAATGCCTTTTAAAAAATCTTAGACTTAGGCTTAGACTCTAAGAAATGTAGACTTTGACTTATACTTATAATTATAATATATAAGATACAAGCAATAATACTAATAATAGCACTAATAATATTGCTATCATCAATGTCAATATTAATTATAATTAATTCAATTTTAACACATTAAAAGTTATAGTACAAAACAACCCGTCATGCAGCTAATTACGCATAATACTTTTTTTAAAAATTGCCAAACAAGCGATTGATAACCTTATTTGGCTAAATTCCTAGCCGACTGCCCATAACCCTGAGAGTTATACGCAGTCGGCTGTGAATAACCCTCAGGGTTATGCGCAGTCGACTGCGTATAACTCTCAGGGTTATGCGCAGCCGACTGCGTATAACGCTTCCCTTAAATTAATAAATTCATGGGATAATTATGCTATCTCTAGCTATACAACTATACATATGACATATGCCTGTATTGAGGTGATATACAGTGTTTCGCAGAAAAGAAAATTTGATCATTGGTATTTTGTGGATTGGTAGTGTTTGTACAACAACATAAGGTCTGTTCAACAGTTATTAAATATGATGTTACACACTGCTATCTCCATGGAGAAATTAATCACTTATTTAATTAAATGGCTCGTTCTAAAACAGTGCATAACAGAAGATACCAAATAAAACAACAGAGAAATACGATACTTGAAACTGGGCTATTTTCAATTAAGTTTCATTACGTTAATACTAAAGTCAAAAAGATATATAATTAAAAATCATTAACTCACCAGTACTTTTTTTGCAATAAACAGGAACACAGTTGATAATATAATGTGCCAAAAAGGTACAACGATGAATGGGAATTCACACATAAGTAAACGCAACTTTGTCAAGAATAACACTCTGAAAATAACTCGTCCGTCGTCAAGATATTTTTAGCTAGCCATGCCTTAAAGGCTGCGACTATTCGTACCTGGGTATTACAAAGAGAGGTTGGGGTTAAGGAAAAAAATGACATCCGAATCGCAATGGGACCCCAGTGCTAATGGGTGTCGCTGCGTGTCCTTGGTCATTTTGATAAGAGTTCATGTCATCTATTTATCAATGAAATTAATGCAACAAAACACTGGGGCGCTCAGTGTACCACGCCATAAAATATTAACTTTGATTCCTTGTATAAAAAAATAAATTCTAATTTCAGTTGGCCATAGGGTTGCAGAATTTTAATTAATAAATCTTATTTCTTTTTATAGACTGAAGTGGCTGCGCCTAAAGGCAAAAAGGCTCCACCAGCAAAAGTAGCTGAGGCTGATAGCGATGATGATTCATCTGAAGAAGAGGTACTTTGTTTGCTCACATTTTTTTTGAAAAAAATAAATGAAAAATGTTTCGAAATAAGGTAAATTTAACCACTTAACCGTTTTTACATTCTTTGTATTGCATTGCAGGAGGTTCAGACTAAAGTAGTACAAAAGAAGGCTGTACCTGTTAAAGTTGTGAAGAAGGCTGAAAGTGACAGTGAGGACAGTGAAGAAGAAATGGAAGGTTGGTATTATTTTTATAGTCTAGCCTTTTTATATAACTGTAGTATAAAGCTCAAATTCCTTATATCTCATATCTAAAAATCATTTTCTCTTTTATTTTAAAGAAGACAGTGAAGAAGAGGTCAAACAGCCAAAAAAGGCAGTAGCACCGGCCAAGAAAGCAGGTAAAAATTTAGTAACTAGTAATATTCAACATGCTGAACTTGTACAAATTATTTTATAAGTGTTAGATGGTTAAACATGGTTTAAAAAAAATAATTAAAATCTTAGATGTTTGAGTTAGAAACTACAAGTTTAATATGTATTACTACCTTTTTCCCAGTTAAACAGCCTAAAGCTGTGCCAGCCAAGAAAGCTGTTAAAATCAGTAAAGAGAGTAGTTCAGAAGATGATAGTAGTGAGGAAGAGTCATCTGGGGAGGAATTGATCTCTGCTGCTAAGAAAACTATTGCCACAAAGACACTGAAAAAAGCTGGTATTGGATGTGTAATTTTTACATTTTGGTGCAGTTGACTTGTCTGCCAAAACATTAATTTATTACACAGATGAAAATACAAAGCCTACTTTTTATTTGTTGATGCATGTGTTTTAGAATTATTTTAATGCTTCTAAGAGTGTGCTCTTTTTTTTTCCCCATCAGTGGTTGCAAAGAAAGAAGACAGTGATGACGATGATGATGATGATGATGATGAAGAAGATGATGAGGAGGAGGAAGAAAAACCAGCGAAGAAAGTAAAAGGTAAATATAATCTTATTGTCTAGTGCAGTGGTCTGCAAATTGCTCTTTGTTCACCTGATTGCCAGTCAGCCACAAAGCGGTTAGGACTCCGAAAAACATGGTTCTCAACAAGTTCTTGAAAATTTGGCCTCTCTCAAAATATTTTTGTCCTTCTGGGGATTTTTGTCTCTTCGGGCTAATGAGTTTGCCGACGACTGTCAATGGTAAAGTTAAAAATGACCATGAACTGCTAGCCTTTAAAAAAAATTGCCCATCAAAATATTTTTAAACCTTTTCTAGGGCCACTTTGAGGGTGAGGTGATGTTTTTACTGGTTAATTTGCTATTGAAAAAGTGTACATCTTGTTGAACAAGTTATTCATTTTTTTTATCAGGACAAAATTGTCCTCCATTTCAAAGGATGTAAATGTTCATGAACAATTTTATTTTGTGTAAACTTGACAAATATTTTTTTTAAAGTTTTTAAATTTTAACGTAGTACAACTTAATAGAACCAAACGCATTTCAAGCAATATAAGACACACTTGTAATCAGTGCCGTCTTAACATTATCTTGAGTTATGGCTCTCAAACAATTTTTTTTCGTCCTTTTGGCTCTTTTGACAGAGTTTGCCGACCACTGGTCTAGTGATTACTGTCGCATTTGCAGTTTTCACTTTTTAATTATGTAAAAAAAATTTCTCTCCCTAGGAAACTCAAATGGTAAAAAGGCAAAAGAGTCTGATGGTATGTTCATATTTGTGGTGTTTTGATAGTTTTAGTTAGGGGTGTGCCGGATCCGTTATTTCCAACCGGACCGGATCCGGATTTTCTTATGCGAAATCCGCCGGATTCCGGAATAATCCAGATTCCGGTTTCTCCCGGATTCCGATACTATTGGTAGATACTTCGGTATCTGGACTACTACTTTTTGTGTATGGGAATTCGCAATCGGCGCCAAAAAATCAGAGTTTTTAATTTTCCGATGTGTGTGTCTATTTATTATTAAATTAGTACTTTCGATATATATTTGAGTTCCGTTCCATTTGGATATGTGTCTTACGAGAGACGCCATGTTTCTATGCGTTCGCAGCAGGTCATGCAGCTTGCTCAACCTAATTTCGCCATGGGGTTGGCCACGCCCCCCTTTTTAATGGCGGAAGTTGACGATACTTAGGAAATATTAATATATTATCACTATTTACATCAAAATAATTGATAACTTGTGTTTCAGAATGCATTTAAAGACATTTAAACTAGAATGTTTTAATTTGAGCTTTAACAACCCGGTAGAATCCATATTATAAATGATCAGAATTTACAGTGTTTAACACGTTGTCATTGGCAACCATTCACAGCCACTTGCATAATTGTATCGTAGTACTACCTCAGAGTTTCATTCATAAGAGTTTGCCGTGTGCAAAAACTATTAAACCATTGGTCAGGGAAACGAAATTAATTAATAAGTACACGGTTTCAACTTTCAAATTTGATTCAGAAAACAGTATTTTAGTGATAAGGCAGGGAATGCGTTGCCTTATATAAACTATATAGTCATTGCGCATGACGGGATTGGCGGAATGAGCTCACAGAATGTGGAGATGCAGTCCATGTTAAAAAATCAAAGTCCCTACACTATTGGCCACTATTAGCGGTGCTGACTCTAGCCTCTGGTATGTACGGAATATTAAAAACAAGCTCAACGCTCGAAACAATCGATTAATGTATCGTGATCGTGTGGAATTCGGGAAAGAGAATTACTTTTATTTCAGATTATGATCCGGTGAGTCACAAAATCTGGCAAATTCCGAAATCCGGTATATTCCGGATTCCGAAATCCGGTTGTTCCGGATACATGTAAATCCGGCGGAACCGGATTTCACCGGATAGTGCAAAATCCGGCGGAACCGGATTCCGGACTCCGGCACACCCCTAGTTTTAGTTAATATTTAGAATTTTTCAAAATTGAGTTATTTTATATTTAAAAATTTGAATCCTCTTATTCTAGATGATGAAGATGATAGTGAAGAAGAAGCTGCTGTTAAAGAAGCCGAGTCAAACAAAAGAAAGAAGGATTCCAAAAATAAAAAGGACAAATCTGCGAAGAAACCAAAATTAGATGGTAAGTTGTGTTTCTCACGAAGTTTACTGAAGCACAGCATATTTTTTAAAAAGTTTTATTTGGATCTGATTTATATTTTTCAGCTTTATTAGTTATATGCCACCTTAATTTCATCTTCTTTCATAGCTTCCAATGGTGATGCAGCAGTAACCTTGTTTGTTGGAAACCTTGATAAAGACACTACAGAGGATGCAATTTCAAATTTCTTTGCTGAAAATGATGTCAAAGTTGCTGAAGTCCGAAAGATACCAAATAAAAAGTACGTTATTTTTTTAAAGAAATGTAATTAAATTAAACGTTTTAGGCTGGCTCAATGATCCCAATATTTTATGCTTGTTTTTTTATTTTTATTTTAGCAAAGCTTTTGTTGATCTTGAGAGTTCTGATGATGTAGATAGTGCTCTTGCTCTAAGCGGTAGTACACTAGATGAGTCAGCTATTACTATTGAAAAGGCTAAGCCTAGAGTTCAGAAAGAACAAGCAGCAAACAAGTCATTTGGATCACCCAGTACCTTTGGTGGCGACGATAATGATCGTGAGTCCGAACATCCCTTTTTTAATATTTAAGTGCTCCATAAAAGACAAATGTACTCTGCTTTATGGGTTGTAGCTGCAAAACCTTTGTTTGCAGCAACCCTTTTTTTAAAAAAATTGTTACTAAATGGCGCTTTCTGATATTAAATGCATCAAATTTGTTTCACTCCATATTTAAAAAAATGTTGCCGTTCACTTGTTAGTATAGCCTTGGGTTACCTGTTTCGATTGTGAGAGACGTAAGAGGTTTTTTATAATTACTTTTCTTTCTTGATGTTGAGTCTTTATTCACAATAAATAGCTGACCTTTTTAAAAATTTCCTTGATCCTGTTATTGAAAATCTTATATTTCATTTTCAACTTTGGTGTGCTACTTTTACGTTCAACTTTTGTCATTGCTACAACTTTAGGTGATGCTCGTACCTTGTTTGTAAAGAATTTACCAGAGGATGCGACGCCAGACAGTCTCAGAACAATTTTTGACACAGCAGCTGATATCAGAATTCCACAGAAAGATGGCTATCACAAAGGGTGGGTTATTTGAAAATATTTTTACCTTTTCCCATTTTTTTTTTTTTTTTGTTTCATTGGTTTGCAAATCCACTTTTATGTATTCCTTTTATCCCTGCTTACAAAAGTAAATTGTCTCTTAATTGTGTAATTTCCTTTTTTTCCCTATAGTTTTGCTTTTTCTGATATCAGAATTCCACAGAAAGATGGCTATCACAAAGGGTGGGTTATTTGAAAATATTTTTACCTTTTCCCATTTTTTTTTTTTTTTTTTTTCATTGGTTTGCAAATCCACTTTTATGTATTCCTTTTATCCCTGCTTACAAAAGTAAATTGTCTCTTAATTGTGTAATTTCCTTTTTTTCCCAATAGTTTTGCTTTTGTTGAGTTTGCTGATGCAGAGACTATGGAAAAGGCTAAGGCAGAAAAGGATGGAGCAGATTTGGATGGTCGTTCTTTATTTTTAGACTACATGGGGGCAAAGAGCTCTTTAAAAAAGCAGAGAGGTGGTGCTGGTGGTAGAGGTGGTGATAGAAGAGGCAGAGGTGGCTTTGGTGATGGTGGTCGTCAGCAAAATTCAGGTATACAGAAATTCTTTTCTAATATTATGATTTAATGTTAACTTAATTTTCATAGTTGTCATAAAATTATTGTATCACTGTAATTTCTTACAATTTTTTTTTAAAAATAGGTTTGAGAGGGGAATCCAAGGTTTTATTTGTTAAAAACCTAAGCTATGATACAGATGAATCTTCACTTACTGCAGCTTTTGAAGGTGCAGTTTCTGCAAGGATACCCACGTTCCCAGATTCTGGCAAACCCAAGGGGTATGTTTTTGTTTTAAGATTTTCATTCGGTTCCATGTTGTAGTTTTGACTGAATGTATATTGCTTTTATTTAGCTTAACTGATTCACTTCTGAAATGTATTTTTCAATTATTTTTCCACTCTCATTCCAGTTTTGCCTTTGTTGACTTCAACTCAGCTGATGCAGCGGCTGAAGCTTTTGATTCCATGAATGGACAGGCTATTGATGGTCGTCAGGTCACACTCGATTTTGCTGCTGATAAAGGCAGTGGTGGAGGTGGTAGAGATTTCAGTCCCAGAGGAGGTCGGGGTATGTTTTTGTTGTGTTGCAATTGATAAGATTTACTTCTAGTTTTAACATGTTATGTTATTATCACACTGTTTTAACTGTCATGTACTTGGATTTATGTCTTGATTATATTTTACAGGTGGTCGTGGATTTGGTGGTGGTGGTCGTGGATTTGGAGGTGGTGGTCGTGGATTTGGAGGTGATAGGGGTCGTGGTGGCAGAGGACGTGGAGGTGATAGGGGGCGTGGTGGCAGAGGCGGATTTAACAAAGGTATGTTGGTTTTCAGTGTTATTTTGCAGTGCCAATCAGTAGTGTTTTGTCTTTCACAGTGCCAGCCAGTAGTGTTTGGTTTTGCATTTTTTAAAAAATAATAATGTATGAATTGTGTGTCTCCTGTTTTTGGTAAGTGCAATTATTTTTAATTAATTTTTTTTTATAGGATTTGTCATTTTTCAAAGTTTGTACGTGTGTACTGTTTAGATGCACATGCCTAATAATTTTTTTCACCCTTTGTCTTACAGCTAGAGGTGGCATAGTCAAGGGTGAAGGCAAGAAGATGACTTTTGATGACTCTGATTAAGCTTTTTTGTCTGGGGAGTGGGGGAGGGGCCATACTTTTGTTTTATAGGGGAGGGGCACATTGGGAGAACTGAGGGGGATGGGGAAAAGTTTTTATTCCATCAAACATTTCATTGTTCATGTGTTCATTGTAAAGCATCTCATTTGCTTAACATTTTAGCTTATATTGGAATGTTGATGTCACAGCCATGTAAAATTGTGCATTAAATATAATGAATTTTAGACTTGTTTTGTTGTTTATTTAGATACCTGGTAGTAGATTTTTTGCAAATAGTTACATCTGGTCTTCAGGGTGCTATTTAACACAATTCACAATATGTACACATGAATCGTGCCCAAGTACGGTACTGCGTGTCAGATTAATGCACATATAATTTACAATATTCTGGGAATAAATCTACAAGACTTCCAACAATCTATGTGAACAGTTAGTTTTATGAAACATGCAACTGACATACCATGATTTAAAAGGAATTGTATCAAGATTGAAATATCACCACTTTGAGAAAAAAACTTAAAGGCACTGTGTGATTATCGAGTAGAGACTTGAGATTTGAATTTCACGTCAACGTAATTACGTCAATAGCGGCTATGGGTACCCGGGTCCCTTTAGACTAAATCCCATTCCAATGTCATTTGTGGTAGTGGTAGTTTTGGTTAAACTGTAGGAGTAAGTCTACAAACATGTATAGTCCATTCAATTATCTTTCATTTGATACCTTTTCTTGTCATACAAACCCAACAATAATAATTTGAATATTTTTTTTATCCCAACCTCTCACTTCTGATTCCCGTGTGCGAATAGTCCTGCTATTACTATAGAGGATTGACCAGTGGTTTTCATACATACCGGTATATGAATGAAGTGAATTAAAATTTTAATGGACGTTTTGACCGGATAATGTGGACGTGAACTTCAAATCTCAAGTCTTTACTTAATAATTTAGTATAGTTTAAGTTAAATAGGTCTTTGATACAATTACCGTATTCTTAAGTGTTAGCATCGCTCACTTGAACCTTGCTTTACTTAAAAAGCATTCAAATTTAAAATACGTTAAAAGGGTGAAAAAAATTATACACCCCCGTTTACCAAATTTAATTTCACCCTGATTATGATTGAATAACAAATGTGATAATGTAATTATATTTACCGGGTATATTATAAGTTAATGTACCGTTAACAAAACAGACGTTAAATTATAAGGTACCTACAAAAATAAATAAATAAAAGTTGCCTTAATATCAAATTCTGTTTTCTTCTTACCCGTAGTATTATGTCTTTTGCTGCATTGTGACTTTGTTTACAATATAAAAATCGGCTCTCATTATCATCTGGTTAAGAATTACTTGGCGTAGGTCGGGTGGTGGTGGTTTAAGGGGGGGGGGAGACCATGCTTTTATGGTACCGAATGAAACCACCCCCCCCCCCCCCAGTGACGTCTCTGCATGCAACGGTTCTAGTTCTATTCTGAGAATATCATACCGTAATTATAATATGCGGTGGTGCGGATGAAAGTTTGGGCCCAAGGGGGTAGTGCCCTGAGCAAGTTAAGAACCTCTAAATCTAATTTTGTTCAATGGTGTTAAGCAACTATTTTATGATGGATTAGACTATGGTCTTCATACTACTCATACTGTAGTCATACAGGTGCTCAATAAACCTGTGCCCAGAGGCATTGTGGGAAACAAGTCAGGGGACAGATGAAATGTATCTGACAATGAATATATATCAAAATCACGTCTTTACTCTTACTAATCTTAGCAAGACAATAGTCTTATAACTTATAATATATCTCTAGCATAAGTGTTTCGTGCAGTGTTGTAGTTTTAGCTCTTGTATTTTTTCAGTAGCGGTACCCATGTGGGTTTCTGATCTTGGGACATTATTGAAATTAACGGACACGTTATTATTATTATTATTTCTTACGTTTTTATTTGACTTTGTTCCGTGCAAAATCAGCGTGAATCCTTCAGCTACTCCGTCACTTACTGTGTCTTATTTATGGAGAGT
The DNA here is from genome assembly GCA_964033795.1 of Lymnaea stagnalis. Lineage (NCBI taxonomy): Eukaryota > Metazoa > Mollusca > Gastropoda > Lymnaeidae > Lymnaea > Lymnaea stagnalis. Next base: position 204,990 of record CAXITT010000508.1, on the reverse strand, counting down.
GTAATTTAAAAAAAAATCTTAGCACATCTATTACTATTATTTTTTTGAGTGAAAAGGCATTGGAAAATTATATTTTTTAAAGTAAAGTGCTGGGCAAAGATTTGGGAGTCCCAGTTAGTTCGGAATTTTAAATGGCTGACAAATTCTGTTTAAACTTAAAAAATCACATAATTTTATTTTTTAAAATACTGCACTTAAATAAAAAGGATACCGGTATATATATATATATTTTGAAACCTCGAATTACAAATTGTAACTTCTTTTATATTTTGAGGGGCCTCGATCAATGTATTGATCATTCTGGCTACCGTTGAATTTGAATATACCAATTTAATTATAATGTATATCATATAAGAGGTAAACATAAGAATAAGAAGATGCAGTGCCGGTTGTAAAATATCCGGCAACGCCACACAGAGGCGTAGCTAGAGTGTTTGGCGCCCGGGGACAAGATTCATTTTAAAAGGCCCACCTTTCTTTTTTTTAAAAAACTCAAACCCATTATTTTCATCAATAAAATAATAACAAAGCACATTTTGGTGCCCCTAACTAGTCTGGCGTCCAGGGACATCTGTCCCCCCTCTGCCCACTCCCCCCCCCCCCACACACACACATTTAGCTACGACACCAGGAATTTGAATATCTAATATTCTGGGAAGCATTTTTGACAAAGACGTGAAAATGACGTAAAAGAAAATTAGAGACAACAGTGCAGTCAGCTACCAAATAGTCCCAACAGTAAGACACGCTACTAGAATAAAGATGGATACGGTACTAAAGACAGACTATAATTATATTAACTCAGTCTTCATTCGGACCCTCATAACTGGATTTGTTGAAAGTCGGTGTAAAAATGAAATTTATTTAAAAAAACAAAACACTAAACACAGTTAAAATAGTTTAATCACGAAAAGAGATGCTTTTCTCCATTTAAAATTTAAAGAGACGCACACGGGTCCAGCCGGAGCCGCGTGTTCCCGACCACTGCCCCTAGATGATAGTTTCAAATTATGTGTTTAAATAAAAATATTTTTCGGATCGTCACCTTGGTTTATTACAATACTGTTGCGCAATAGACAGCACATTGATCATGTTGATGGGGGTTATCCAGAGCTTTTCTGGTCTAGCCATTCGCGAACGCTTAGAGTTAGAGCACACCATCCCCAGTGGCGCAGCTGGGGTTATTGTCGCCCGCGGGGTGGGTCAAGAGCATTGCCGCGCCGTTCCAAGTATAATATAAGAGGTAAACAATAAGACGATGTAATAAAATATTATCCGACGACGCCAGACAGGAGTGTAGCTAGAGTGTTTGGGGCCCATTTATATTGTATTTAAAATAAGTGTTTAAAAAAAAAAAAAGTTAACTTCTCATTTTCTATAATATATGCCAGCCTTTAAACAATAAGGCCTACAGACAGTCCTACTCCACTACAACATACCCTTGGCTCGTTATTGATTAATATTATAATCGTCTCCGAAAATACAAAAAATTCAACCTATTTTTTTAAAATCTGAGTTCAACTGTCACGCATGACGCTCACTGCTTGACAGCTTTCTCTCTCCCCCCCCCCCTTTTTTTTTTTTCCCCAACTCAGTCCTTTTAAAATAAAACATAACTATGTGGGGGGCCGATATGAAAAGGA
>CAXITT010000508.1:189295-203229 GCA_964033795.1 Lymnaea stagnalis | reverse complement strand
GGGGGGGGCGACTTTCTATTTTTGGGGGGGGGGGGGGGCAGTGCCAGTTGATTTATTGTTGGACATATTTTGCTTTGGGGAGGCCATTGGCTTTCCCCCGGGGGGGGGTAGGTAGTGCCCCCCCCCCGATATATAGCTGAAAGAAACCCTGCTGGTAACGATAAGGTGCGGCAACATACCCACATTAATTTGTACCGTCAGTAGCGGACTGGCCAGGCAAGGTGTCAGCTTGTCGAGTGGCAAGCGGGCTCCTGATGAAAGCACCTCTCAGATATTATTTTTAACAATTTTAAAAATTATTCTTAGAAATTGAATTTTTAAAGAGACGTTCTTCTCCTGGCGACGACCATTTAAAAAAAAAAAATCATTTTTATTGATGCTCTATTTCAAGCTGTTGACTTCTGCCAGAATGATCTCCCCTGCCACACGAAAGTGCCACACGATGATGCACAGCGCCAGCCAAAAATGTGACCGGATGCAGCTAGCGTGAGTGCGCGCCAAAACATTAGCGACATGAGCCCCCGAGTGTCGCACTAAACACAGCGCCTCCCCCTCCCTTCCTCCCATGCTGATCGATACTCCTTTAGTTCAACACCCCCCTTCCCCCCCACACACAACCACATACTGTATGACTCACGCGGGTCTATTTTTACGTGGGAGTTTTGTGACGACCCCCCCCCCCCCCCCCCCACCCAACCCCAGGGGTTGGGGGTGGGGGGGGGGGGGGTCGCCCCTAGAGGTCTGATAGAAGTGGAATCTAACGGAGACTTGTCTCCATGAGAGGCGAGCCCACACTTCGCCGGGGGAAGCTTGGCCGGCTTACAAACGGTAAAGGACTTGAGGTGTTAGATCTTCGGGAGTTGAGCTAAGACAGTGGCGACGTCTACGACACAATGCGTTCATCATGATTTGTTTTGAGAAAAAAATAAATATTTTTATGGAATAAATTACAACTCTTTTAATGAAGCTGCCCACATAAGTTGAACACTTTACATCAATATAAACATACAATAACAACCAGCGGTGTAGTGAAGGGAGGCAGAGGGGGTGGGGGCAGATTCCCCGGGCGCCAGAATAAATAGAGACGGCAAAATGGGCTTTGGTGGTATTTTAACGAGGGACATAATGAGTTTCAGTGTTGAAGAGGGGCGCACAAATAAATCTTATCCACTGGCTCTCCGCCTCTGATAAAAATCATCGAGATTTGAGAGATTTCAGAGGCGAATTTCGATACAGGGAGACGGTGTCTTAATTTCACAGATCAGTCTGTTTCATCAATAAGGCTAGCTGTCGAGAATTGTTTGTGTGATTTAAAAAAAAACAAAAAAACAAACAAAACAAATAAAAAATTGACTTGAGTTATTTAAGTCATGACTTGATGAATTTGTGAGTTTGTTCAGAAGCAGAATTTAAATTATGATGTCCGAGCCGGCGAAGCCAGGTACAAAAAAAAAAGAAAAAAAAAGGCTATGGCAAGTAATATGTTGATAATCAGTAAAACAAAGGGGGGGAAGCGTGCCAAGAACCTGCTGGCTTAAGTTGTAAAGGGGCTCAGAGGGTTCGGCACCTTGGGTTAGGGGTCAAGGGGCCCAGGGGGTCATGACCTAGGCTTAGGGGTCGAGGGGGTCAGGACCTTGGCTTAAGGGGCTTCCGTACGATATATATGTGCTCTGCTTTTCATGGGCAGTGTTACCCATAGTTTGGGGACCCTTGGTTGGTTGCGGCTAGGGCCGCCCCAGATGCCTTGATCCGACTTTGCCTATGACCTAAGGTAATTGCTTAATACGCACACACACCCACGTCTGACCCCACTTTTAAGTTCATCTCCACATGCACACTTGTCTGACTCCCCACTTTTTAAATTTCATCTCCACATGCACACTCGTCTGACCCCCACTTTTTAAATTTCATCTCCACATGCACACTTGTCTGACCCCACTTCTGAGTTCATCTCCACACACCTGCCTGATCCAACTTCTTAGTTCATCTTTAATAACACATAAAAAATTTACTCTTAATTAAAACAGCCAAAGTGAATTAAAAAAAACACAAAAAAAAAACTAAAACCAGGATGTGTGTACAGTACACGTTAAGGTTTCTCATGGCCCTGATTTGTGTTTTTGTCATTTTTTTTTTTTTTTAATTATCTATTTTGTTGGCTTATCCCTTGAAAACTGGATAAAAGAAACACATTTAAAATGGTTACCGGAAATTTGATCGAAAGATATTTTGTCCACGGTAAATTGATCGACGGTAATTTTATCGAACGGACATTTGGTCGAATATTTTTTAATCAGTTCACACGTTAAAATGTTCGTCAAATTTCTTTTTGAACGCTCTATACTATAGAGTAAAACAAAATAATGCGTTCAAAAAGACATATGAAGCAAAATTTAACGTAAAAACTGAAGACGAAAAAAAAATATTCGAACAAATTTCCGTTCGATCAAATTACCGTCGATCAGTTCGAATTTCCGGATACGAATTAAAACACATTAAAAACTAAATTTGATCATGAAAGAGCTTGTTCTTTATAACTGCTTAGCTGTTCATGTCTAGTATCAATGAAGGAAAAACTTCCATGCCAAAGTTACTCGAGAAGTTGGTCATTTTCTCACTTGCCTCTGGATGCTTCAATTTACCCTGCTTAGCCCTAATAATAGATAACTTCCACGTTCTGGAACAAGCTCCCCTTCCATATACGTCATAGTGAAACCTCGTCCATTTTCAAAAAGTCCCTTAAAACTCATCTGTTTAGGTCCGCCTATGACCTGTGATGTACCCTCCTTGCCCTACCTCATTTTCTGTTTCGGGTTGATCCTGAAGTGTCAAAGTGTCCTCGTTTTATAGCCATTTTCATTGTTTCTATAGAATAGTAGTTACTATCCTAATTTCTCATTTGTATTTACTTAGTTTACATGTTTTAATAATTGTAAAGCGCTTAGAGCTTTATGATAAGCGCTATATAAAAATGCCTAAATAAATAAATAACTGTGCTAACGATATATAAAGCGAAATTCGGATATAACTGCCTGTCGATTAAAACAAAAAAACAAAAAACAAAACCCCAAAAAAGTCATAATTTATTTTAGTTTTGCATTCTTTACAGGTGGCAATTCCAGTTAAAAATCCACCATGAAAAATTTGCAAACCAACGTTTCTAGCAGCTTGCATTGCAACGAGGGGTTCTTTGCAAACAATAAACAATTACTAATGTTAATGCATGTATCCATAACATGTGTATGTTTCTTCCTAAGAAGATTTTGAAAGAACCTCCCCCCCCACCCCCCAACTCCATATTAACAAGGTACATTGGACACATAAACCGCCTGGTATGATACGTGGCTAGAGCACAGGTTCCCGACCCAGTTGACGAAGAACCTATTTCAACAAAAAATCTGTTTTTAAATTGTTGTCAAGTCTAGACACACACGTCTGCACTGTCGTTAACCGCTCTCTTGTCGAAGTCAAGTCTAGACACACACGTCTGCACTGTCGTTAACCGCACTCTTGTCGAAGTCAAGTCTAGACACACACGTCTGCACACTGTCGTTAACCGCTCTCTTGTCGAAACGGACTTTATTTCAGCATCATTTTTTTTTTTTTTGAAGGCTTCTGCATGCTTCGAAAGTTCACTTAATTTCAACACATATTCACTCAAATTTACACACATTTACAAAAATGGACTCAAATTTACACACATTTATACAAAATGGACTCAAATTTACACACATTTACACAAATGGACTGAAATTTACACACATTTACACACATGGACTCAAATTTACACAAATTTACACAAATGGACTCAAATTTACACACATTTACACAAATGGACACATATTTCAAGAATCGCTGGAATGAGAATCGACTTAATTTTAAAAAAAATTCTTATATATATATTTCAAAACTAAAAACTTCGTAACAAATGTTATATATATATTTCAAAACTAAAAACTTCGTAACAAATGTTATATATATATTTCAAAACTAAAAACTTCGTAACAAATGTTATATATATATTTCAAAACCTAAAAACTTCGTAAAAAATGTTATATATATATTTTAAAACCAAAAACACTTCGTAACAAATGTTATATATATATATTTAAAAACTTAAAACTTCGTAACAAATGTTATATATATATTTCAAAACTTAAAACTTCGTAACAAATGTTATATATATATATTTCAAAACTAAAAACTTCGTAACAAATGTTATATATATATTTCAAAACTAAAAACTTCGTAACAAATGTTATATATATATTTCAAAGCTTAAAACTTCGTAACAAATGTTATATATATATTTCAAAACTAAAAACTTCGTAACAAATGTTGTATATATATTTCAAAACCTAAAAACTTCGTAACAAATGTTATATATATATTTCAAAACCTAAAAACTTCGTAACAAATGTTATATATATATTTCAAAACTTAAAACTTCGTAACAAATGTTATATATATATTTCAAAACTAAAAACTTCGTAACAAATTTTATATATATATTTCAAAACTAAAAACTTCGTAACAAATGTTATATATATATTTCAAAACTTAAAACTTCGTAACAAATGTTATATATATATTTCAAAACTAAAAACTTCGTAACAAATGTAATATATATATTTCAAAACTAAAAACTTCGTAACAAATGTTATATATATATTTCAAAACTAAAAACTTCGTAACAAATGTTTTATATATATTTCAAAACTAAAAACTTCGTAACAAATGTTATATATATATATTTCAAAACTAAAAACTTCGTAAGAAATGTTATATATATATTTCAAAACTAAAAACTTCATAACAAATGTTATATATATATTTCAAAACTATAAACTTCGTAAAAAATGTTATATATATATTTTAAAACTAAAACCTTCGTAACAAATGTTATATATATATTTCAAAACTAAAAACTTCGTAACAAATGTTATATATATATTTCAAAACCTAAAAACTTCGTAGCAAATGTTATATATATATATATTTCAAAACCTAAAAACTTCGTAACAAATGTTATATATATATATATTTCAAAACCTAAAAACTTCGTAACAAATGTTATATATATATTTCGAAACTAAAAACTTCGTAACAAATGTTATATATATATTTCAAAACTAAAAACTTCGTAACAAATGTTTTATATATATTTCAAAACTAAAAACTTCGTAACAAATGTTATATATATATATTTCAAAACTAAAAACTTCGTAAGAAATGTTATATATATATTTCAAAACTAAAAACTTCATAACAAATGTTATATATATATTTCAAAACTATAAACTTCGTAAAAAATGTTATATATATATTTTAAAACTAAAACCTTCGTAACAAATGTTATATATATATTTCAAAACTAAAAACTTCGTAACAAATGTTATATATATATTTCAAAACCTAAAAACTTCGTAGCAAATGTTATATATATATATATTTCAAAACCTAAAAACTTCGTAACAAATGTTATATATATTTCAAAACCTAAAAACGTCGTAACAAATGTTATATATATATTTCGAAACTAAAAGCTTCGTAACAAATGATATATATATTTCAAAACTAATAACTTCGTAACAAATGTTATATATATATTTCAAAACTAAAAACTTCGTAACAAATGTTATATATATATTTCAAAAACCTAAAAACTTCGTAACAAATGTTATATATATATTTCAAAACTAAAAACTTCGTAACAAATTATGATTGCCGCGACCACGAGTTAACCAGCATTCAACATTCAAATGTTGTTTTATTCTAAAACTGAACCAATAGAGCAGGGGTCGGGAACCTATGGCTCGAGAGCCAGATGTGGCTCTATTGATGGCTGCATCAGGCTCGCAGACAAATGTTCGATTATAAAAAAAAAAAATGTTTCTTTAGACTCCTATGATCTACAGATTAATTGCATATCGATATTTGATTCTACAAATGAGCTAAAGTCTACTGCAGCTCAGCATCAGAAGTGGTAAAGAGATTTAAAAATGCACATATTTACTTGAATTTTTAGTTTTAAACATAATGTATGGCTCTCACAGAACTACTTTTCAAAATATGTGGTGTCCATGGCTCTTTCTCAGACAAAAAGGTTCCCGACCCCTGCAATATAGTCTATTGAATAGAGTATATATATATAGTATAGAGAGGCATCTCGAGGGTGGCGTAAGACACGTGACGTACCGTGGGCGCCAATTGAAGTGGGGCGCAAAACGGGTGAACCTGACCCGAGTTGTCACGTGGGTATTGCGACACATTTTTATAAAAAAAGGGGGGTGGGTGGGTGTATACGATTAAAAAAGAGGTAAACAAAAAATGGAGATTCGCAGTTCTATTTGTTAGCCTATTCCATCGATTCAATTATCTAGGCCGGCCAAATGGTGCGTCTCCCCCCCCCCCACCCAGCCCTTCCCACACCCCCTTAGATCGAATGCGGCACGGGGGAAGGGACGTGCTAGCGCGCCGATGACTCGCCAGTGGAGGTATTGATTGACTGATTCTTCCCTCACCCATATTAAAAAAGAGGTAAACAAAAAATGGAGATTCGCAGTTCTATTTGTTAGCCTATTCCATCGATTCAATTATCTAGGCCGGCCAAATGGTGCGTCCCCCCCCCCCCACCCAGCCCTTCCCACACCCCCTTAGATCGAATGCGGCACGGGGGAAGGGACGTGCTAGCGCGCCGATGACTCGCCAGTGGAGGTATTGATTGACTGATTCTTCCCTCACCCATAGGCCGGCCCTGGATACACACAGGACAATGAGGGAATGTGCAGGGGGGAGGTTACCAGTGATTAAGTCCCTGCGAGTGAGCGAGTGAGTGAAGGAGTCTGGTGTGCCGTGAAGTGAAGGAGACTGGTGTGCCGCGAAGTGTGAACAGGAGGAAGACCACACAAAAAAAAAAACAACAAAAAAAACATGGAGATGAGAAGACACAATTGTTTCCGTCTGAAGGCTGACCTACACTCCAGCTGTCTCCCCGCATACCACGGGCAAGGGAGCTCACCTACATGGCCCTCATTTTAATGGGATTATCCTCTGAAAAGTGTCGAAATCCGCTCGGGTGTGTGTGTGTGCAGTAGTAGAGTCGGGCAGCGTGAGTTGTCTTCCCTCACGCCTTGAGGTACACTCCCCATTTTTTTTTTACTCCCCTCCCCTTTCATTCATTCTGGCACGCGAGCAGCAGACGTTGGGACTTTTTCTTTGATACCGGTACCGGTAGTGCTTGTTTACTAGGAAAAAAAAACCCCAACAACAACATCTAACACATCAAGAAACCTTAGGTTCGGACTTAACACAAACACCAAGGTAAGTGTTATTAAGGTCATCGTTTAAACTTTGCTTCTCTCCATTATCATTATCGCTGCCGTTGCTCTTCATTAACCGGTAAAACTAACAATTGACCGCGCAACCAATACATTAAAACCGTCCATTGTTGTTTTCTTATAGATTAACACAGGTTCTCAACCTGTTTTTGAAGTCACGATTCCATTTCATAGAAACTGATGTGAACCCCGATCCGTATTATATAGAATGAAAGTCACCACCTGTAAAGAAATTTAAAGAAAAATAAATTTAAAAAAAAAATAAAAACTATAGCATTTTAATATGTCAAAGTAAAAAGACCTCGAAAATACATCGTTCAGTACTGAGGATAGTGCAAAGTAATGTAATTTTAACTTCAATATATCTAAGTGATGATTAATATTTTAATCAAACTTAAACTCAAAGACACGACTCGTCCCCGACACAGCCGAGAACAACATACCCCCCTCCTCCGCCCCCCCCCCCCCCCCCCCCCCCCCCCCCCCCCCCCACGCCCGAACACCATTCGCGACCCGTAGTGGTTGAAAACCACTGTTTTAAATAAAGGTTTAAGATTTGAGAAAAGAAAACCACAATAAAGTACAGTTGTTTTTTGTTTTTTTTGGCTGCGACAATTCGTACCCGGGTACCAGAAGTGAGAGGTTGGGATTAAATAAAACAATTTAAAATATTATTGTTGGGTTTGTAAGACAAAATGAGGTATCGCCCTTAGTTGTTTAACTCGCCTGTGGTTGTTTAACTCGCCTGTGGTTGTTTAACTCGCCTGTGGTTGTTTAATTCGCCTGTGGCTGTTTAACTCGCTCTTACTGTTGCCATTCTTTTGCCAACATCGCGAATAATCATTATTTTAAACTCCCCCCTCCCCCCCCCCCGAATCCTCTCAAAACTAATCGATATGTTATTATATTTCTTCTTGATGTGGCTATGTCTTCCCCCCCCTTTTTTTTTTCTTTTGGCCCCCCCCCCCCCAACACACACATTCGCATAACCCATTGAACATTTTAACAACAAAAAAAAATGTTGGTTGTCGTTTTAAACTTTCAAATGATCTGAGCGTTTGGTCTGTTTTCCCCGGTGTTTTACCAATTAAAACCATCTCCTCTGTACAAGCCAGGGACAGTCGTAACCTCGGGGACAGTCGTACCCTCGGGGATCAGCTCGTGCTCACGGAGGTGGGGGAAGTCTCAGCCCACGTAACGTAAAAAAAAAAAAATAATAATTGAGTCGTCGAGTTGGTTCTGGACCAGGGCATTAAAAGTATGAACTTGGAGGAAAACATCAGGGTGAAAAACATCAGGGTGAAAAACATCAGGGTGAAAAACATCAGGGTGAAAAACATCAGGGTGAAAAACATCAGGGTGAAAAACATCAGGGTGAATAACTAAAAAAATAAAATAAAACAACCTCTGAGCTTTCTCAGGACAATTTTTGTTTCCCCGTCACAAGAAACACTGGGTCTAACTTTTTGAGAGACATAGACATCCAATTTAAGTTGTTGAGAAACATAGTCATCCAATTTAAGTTGTTGAGAAACATAGACATCACATTTAAGTTGTTGAGAAACATAGACATCCAATTTAATTTCTTTAGAATCATAGACATCCAATTTAATTTCTTTAGAATCATAGACATCCAATTTAATTTGTTTAGAAACATAGACATCCAATTAAATTTGTTTAGAAACATAGACATCCAATTTAATTTGTTTAGAAACATAGACATTCAATTTAAGTTGTTTAACAAGTGGACAGAATAATGTATTAGACTCCCCCCCCCCCTTTTTTTTTTCCAAATCCCCCTTACCACTGGCGACACGGCCTGGTGACTGCAACACTGAGCATGTACAATCTCTTATAGATATTTTGCTTGTGGTGTGGCTGCTTCCTTTTACAACCGGCCCTCCCCCTACTCAATATCTTTACAGTGATAGTAAAACGTGAAAAAAAAGCTGTCCAGGAGCGAGCGTGTACTCAGGTAAAGAGGCTGACTTTTTTTTTCTTTAGCTGGAGGTAACTATTATATTAATCAATAAGAAGCCACGGGTATGGTGTATGCATATTGTTTTAAAGGCGGGCATGTGGGGTGTAGGACTGTCGGTAAGCCTACAGTTTTAAAGGCTAGCAGGTAGGGTGTAGGACTATCTGTAAGCCTACTGTTTTAAAGGCTGGAAGGTAGGCTGTACGACGGTCTGTAAGCCTACTGTTTTAAAGGCTGGTAGGTAGGGTGTAGGACTGTCAGTAGGCCCATTGTTTTAAAGATTGGCAGGTAGGGCGCAGGACTGTCTGTGGGCCCCATTGTTGTAAAGGCTGGCAGGGAAGGTGTAGGACTGTTTGTGGGCCCTTTGTAGTTCCATATACCCCTTGTGTATGATATTACTGTTTCATAGTACCAGATAATAATTATAATAATAATAAAGATTATTTGAAAAGCCCGCTTCATCCCCAAAGGCTCGAAACGCGGTAAATACCACATTGAAGTACAAAATGCATCATTACAAAAACTACAGACGAGAATACCCATTCCAAGTCTTTCATACCTTGCAACCATAAACGACACAGGGCAATATTCATCTACAAGATAATAGCTAGATAGACAACATCAACCCAGCAGGTGTTTGCGAACTACGTAAGATATAACTTATCCCTATCCCAGATACCTCTGGTGTATGATAACACTGATCCATAGTTACAGATACCTCTGGTGTATGATAACACTGAGCCATAGTTCCAGGTACCTCTGGTGTATGATATCAATGATCCATAGTCCCAGAATCCTCTGGTGTATGATAACACTGTGCCATAGTTCCATATACCTCTGGTGTATGATAACACTGATCCATAGTTCCAGGTACCTCTGGTGTATGATAACACTGAGCCATAGTTCCAGTTACCTCTGGTGTATGATAACACTAAGCCACAGTTCCAGATACCTCTGGTGTATGATAACACTGATCCATAGTTCCAGATACCTCTGGTGTATGATAACACTAAGCCATAGTTCCAGATACCTCTGGTGTATGATAACACTGACTCATAGTTCCAGATACCTCTGTGTATGATAACACTGATCCATAGTTCCAGATACCTCTGGTGTATGATAACACTGAGCAATAGTTCCAGATACCTCTGGTGTATGATATCAATGAGCCATAGCTCCAGATACCTCTGGTGTATGATAACACTGAGCCATAGTTCCAGATACCTCTGGCATATGATAACACTGAGCCATAGTTCCAGATACCTCTGGCGTATGATAACACTGAGCCATAGTTCCAGATACCTCTACCGTATGATAACACTGAGCCATAGTTCCAGATACCTCTGGCGTATGATAACACTGAGCCATAGTTCCAGATACCTCTGGCGTATGATAACACTGAGCCATAGTTCCAGATACCTCTGGCGTATGATAACACTGAGCCATAGTTCCAGATACCTCTGGTGTATGATAACACTGAGCCATAGTTCCAGATACCTCTGGCATATGATAACACTGAGCCATAGTTCCAGATACCTCTACCGTATGATAACACTGAGCCATAGTTCCAGATACCTCTACCGTATGATAACACTGAGCCATAGTTCCAGATACCTCTGGCGTATGATAACACTGAGCCATAGTTCCAGATACCTCTACCGTATGATAACACTGAGCCATAGTTCCAGATACCTCTACCGTATGATAACACTGATCCATAGTTCCAGATACCTCTGGCGTATGATAACACTGAGCCATAGTTCCAGATACCTCTACCGTATGATAACACTGATCCATAGTTCCAGATACCTCTACCGTATGATAACACTGAGCCATAGTTCCAGATACCTCTGGCGTATGATAACACTGAGCCATAGTTCCAGATACCTCTGGTGTATGATATCAATGAGCCATAGTTCCAGATACCTCTACCGTATGATAACACTGAGCCATAGTTCCAGATACCTCTGGCGTATGATAACACTAAGCCATAGTTCCAGATACCTCTACCGTATGATAACACTGAGCCATAGTTCCAGATACCTCTGGTGTATGATAACACTGAGCCATAGTTCCAGATCCCTCTGGCGTATGATAACACTGATCCATAGTTCCAGATCCCTCTGGCGTATGATAACACTGAGCCATAGTTCCAGATCCCTCTGGCGTATATCATTGTAATAGCCAGATACATCATTGACATGATTCCCTGGCGACCGCAGCCTTCTCAATAATGATGTTGTAGACTTCTTTGCAAGGCAGATATGTGCACACAAAGATGAACAATTAAGTCAGTCAAATAGGAGGATAAGACGAGCGTGCGAGAGAGAGAGAGAGAGAGAGAGAGATAGAGAGAGAGAGAGAGAGAGAAAAGGAGAGAGAGATAAAGTGAGGGGAGAGAGAGAGTTGGAGAGAGAATGAATGAGAAAAAAGTGAGAAAGAGAGAGAGAGATAAAGAGAGATAAAGAGAGATAAAGAGAGATAAAGAGAGAGGGAGAGAGAAAGAGATAAGGAGAGAGAGATAAAGAGAGATAAAGAGAGATAAAGAGAGAGGGAGAGAGAAAGAGATAAGGAGAGAGAGATAAATAGAGATAAAGAGAGATAAAGAGAGAGGGAGAGAGAAAGAGATAAGGAGAGAGAGATAAAGAGAGATAAAGAGAGATAAAGAGAGAGGGAGAGAGAAAGAGATAAGGAGAGAGAGATGAAGAGAGATAAAGAGAGATAAAGAGAGAGGGAGAGAGAAAAAGAGAGAGAGAGAAAGAGAAAGAAAGAGAGAGAGAGTGAGAGAGAAAGAAAGAAAGTTAGAGAGAGTAATAGAGATAAATAAAGAAATAGAAAAGAGACAGAGAAATAAAGAGGGAGAGAGAGAGAGAGAGAGAGAGAGAGAAAGAATTCTGATGAATGAGAGAGCATGCGCCTGAGGTATGATACATGTATTAATAACACACGCCTCGGCTGGTTGCAATTTAAGGCTGCACTTATTGATGTCTCGGGCGGGGATAATTGTTTTGGTCGAGCACTCCGCACACGAGAAGAGACTTGACTTGCTCTATGGCGCAAAGTGACATGTCATGACAGTATCGTATGTCAGTGAACTTAGATATGTGAGCGGGGAGGGGAAGGGGGGTTTGTTTCAATACACAACAGTACTAATTGAACTCCTCTGTCCCGGAAGGGTCATTTGGCTCTTGGAGGTGTGGACGTGAATGATGTGTGGGGGTGGGGGTGGTGTTGATACTTTTTATACGCCCCCGAACTAAATTATTATTCTGATCTCTCCCTCCCCCCCCCCCCCCCCCCCCCCCCCCACAACCCCATACTTTTTAAAACAATTTTAAACCTTTTAAATTTTTATTTCCAGAATATTTTCGTATACAAATTTAAAATGTACGCACCAAACGCATCTGAGGTATTTTAAAGAATCTCATTTAGTTCAGTTATCGGGAATTAAAAAACAACACCAATTGCGCGTTATTGACTTCACCACTACACCATACTTTAATACCTAGAGATTTATTTTGATTGATATCAAACAACTGGATTTTATAATTGTTCTCATCCTTGGAAGGTAAAATGAAAACATAATTAAAATACAGATAAATGTACATAATTTTTATTCATGTGTATACACACGTGTGAGCCTTTATCAACACATCAGCGTGTCGCAACATCCACGGGTTGAAATCTAGTGTATCTCTACCAACGCTATAGATTGGGGAGGGGGGTGGGGTGGAGATGGATATGACGACACAGAGGTAACCGATGTGTGCAGGTGTCGTTATTGCTCCCCCCCCCTCCCCGACGACATCCTTGACATTTCTCTCTTGGCAGTCCGGCCGAAGTGGAGAGTCATTTATTACGCCAAAATGCCGGAATACCCGCTCACTCAGCTAGCCACCGTCTGGTCCTGAATAATGGACAGAGGGGGGGGGGGCGGTTAGCATCCCGGAGTTGGCGCCCGACCTGGCACCCGACCAGCCCTTCATCGTACTCTCAAGAGGGCCCGGGCTGCTAACATGCAGATGTCGGACATGGCAGGCTCACCTACAGACACACTTGATGTACGACACAGAGGCCTAACTAATCATGGCATTCCTGAGGATTGGCCAAGGTTATAGAATACTGTACATGAATTAATGTTATCTCCCCCCCCCCTGTCTTCTTTTCGCGTGTTAGTTCTATTCTTAGCTTCGGGAATTTTAAGTGTCCAGAAGTATGCGCACGACTTGGTGCGCTTCAAATTGAAAGCTTCTGAACATCGAAACCGAAACAAAAATAATTTCGTTATTGTTTTATGTAGTGAGCTTCACCTCGTTAAAAAATGTTGAATAGATAGATAACCCAAAGCAACTCTGAGGCATATGCAAACTAGGCGAACGTCTAGGGCCCCTCTGCCAAGGAGGGCCCCGCCGTGCGCCTTTTTTTTTTTAGCCTACAACTTGCAAGTCCATATATTTCAGAAGTACACATTTTCTCTAGTTGCCGAATGATCAATATGGTTAGTGGTTACATGCCGAGCAAAGAGGAAACAGTGGCAAAGGCAGAATGGGGGTGCTGCAGTGGCGAGTGGTGTTATTCTCACTCAGCTCTGGGGGAGCTCAGCCCCCCCCCCCCCG
>CAXITT010000508.1:177198-188741 GCA_964033795.1 Lymnaea stagnalis | reverse complement strand
CCCCGCGATTCCCCCCCCCCCCACCCCCCACCCCCGCGCGGCCTGTAAGATTGAATGGACTTTGTGGAACACTGGCAGAAATCAATACGCCTCTGTCCGCCGTCACCACGAGCAGCAGGCGAGGGGGAAGTGCGTCCGAGGCGAGGGTTGGGCGCGGGTTAGTTGATGTCGTTAAACACGAAACAAAGAACTTTTATCTGGAGACATGAGACTATTTACTACCGCGACGGTTCTCAAACGTTCATCGTGTAAAAACTGGACCGGGGGGGGGAGGGGGCGGAGGGAGGGGAGGAGGATTCAGGGGACTCTCCGACAATTTGACAAGGTTAACTAAATCAACTATTAAATACGTCAGGTTTGGGAAATGACGTTGTTTGGCCGTCGAGCGCGAGCTCTTAATGCCCCCCCCCGGGCACAACCCCATACAGGCCATACGCCGGATTTTAATGTAAGTCATAGCATAGTTGCTAGCTGCTAGCATCTTCCCAGGGAGTAAGTAGCCAGGTGTTGCACTATCGTAACAATGGGCATAGTAGCTGATTTATCATTTTTCGTCTTGCGGAACTGATCTACCAGACAAGTCAACATCATCCTCATCTAACCATTTAGTCCTTACAATAGAAACATTGTCAATGTGTGCATAACTGCCATAAGCTCTCTCTGTCTCCTGGCAGCTGCTCGCATTGGTCGAATCCCTTTTTGTTAAGGAGCAAGCGGTAATTTCTTATGCATTGTCGGTGCTGTTGAACTTGCTTATTTCAACATGACTTGTGATGCAAAATAGATGTTACAGATTTTGCAAATCCGTTCACGAAGTGATGTTATTATTTTTACCCCCTTACGTTCCCCTAATTCTAAAAAGTATCGTATTCCTACTCTATCAATACCATTTATCTTGACCGCACATGATTGTTGAACCTTGTTCTGCAACATGACCACAAACATAACCCCCACCCTCCTAACCCCTAGACATTTGCCGCAAACAAAATCTACAGGCGAAGAGAGGCCAACTGTTCACTTCTCATGCATTAACTAAATGTGCAAACATTCTGACCAGCCATCAGCAGTGCACATTTCCCAAACCTAATTCTAAAAATATCGTAACCTACTCCATCAATACCATTTATTTTGACCGCACAAAAATGTTGAACCTTGCCCTGCACCAAGACCACAAGAAACAACCTCCCCCCCTTTCTGCAACATGACCACAAACATAACCCCCCCCCCCCCCCCCCCTAGACATTTGCCACAAACAAAATCTACAGGCGAAGAGAGGCCAACTGTTCACTTCCTTTGCATTAACTAAATGTGCTAACATTCTGACCAGCCATCAGCAGTGCACATAAAAATAGTTGGTGCTGAAATACAAGATAAAGGACACAGATCCTAGGCTTCAACATAATAGTTAGACGAGATGCTAGCTAAATTATAGTGAGACGAGATGCTAGCTAAATTATAGTGAGACGAGATACTAGCCAAATTATAGTGAGACGAGATACTAGCTAAATTATAGTGAGACGAGATACTAGCTAAATTATAGTGAGACGAGATACTAGTCAAATAATAGTTAGACGAGATGCTAGCAGTGCACAGACAGACACACATTAAATAAATCTTATATTGTTAAAAGCATAAAAATTGTATTGGCCTAACTATTTACACTCATTAAATTTGTTGAAATAATGCAATAACCAGTCAATTTTTTAAGATTAACAATTTTAATAGAGTAAACATGATGGTTAACGTCAACTAACCTACCCCCCTTTTTTTTTCCCTTTGTCAACAATCGTCAAACATCCCCCACCCCCCCCTATTTTGTTGACGTAATAAATGGAAGACACTTTAGCAATAAATGTCATTAGCAATAAATGTCTTGAGCTTCTTCCGGTTCATTTGATTGGTCAGCTAATCTATTTTTAAATACATTTTTTTTATGGATGAATGAGGTGAGGGAGGTTGGGGTACTCAAATATATATATTAAAAAAGAGGCCAATCGAGGGGTCCGAGTGAAAAAAATTACAGTTTGGGAACCGCTGCTTTAGATCGATCAATATCAGGGGTCGGCACATCTTTTTTTTTAAATTGAGGAGACATTAAAAAAATAAAATAAAATAAAATAAATACATTTAAAAAAAATGTGACTACGAAGAGTGTGGGAGCCGCTGGTATGGGCGGAGTGTTCCAATGGCATGAGGGAGGGTTTAACAAATCAATACAAAAGTAGCCGCATCTATTCCTTCAGAGAGTCGCACGGGTTACTGGGTCATTCTAGACATGGCGAGGGTCACGCCCATATGCGGCCTTGACCTACTTTACACAACGTTTATAATTATTAAAATAAACACGTGTCGCAAACAAAACTTTATAAAAAATAAATAAATAATTAGTAACATTGAGCGGGGGCGTAGCTAACGTGTCTGGCGGCTGGTTACAAGATTCATTGTTACGTCCCCTTGCAACTCAGAAACCCATTATTTGCATCCATAAAAACACAAACAACGACCATTCTGGCGCCCCTAATAAGTCTGGCGCTGGGAACATCTGCCCCCCCCCCCAACCCAAACCAATCATTTTTTGTTTTGTTGCCGCTACGCTACGGACATTAATCCACAGTGCACAGATGTTTCTCTTTGCGTCTGCTAAAATCAAAGTTCCGAGCGCGTGGTGCATGCTAAAGGCAGGACAGGTTATCCAAAGAGGCAAACAAGACAACCTGTCCAAGACCTTCTGGAAGGTCTCCGTACAACACCGGCTACTCTCCGAATGTGTTGTGTTATTTACAACGAATGGTCCCTTTTGTTGGCATTGATCAGGGCCCCTAAGGCCCGTATCCCGACCATGTTTTGCCTGGGACTAGGGCCCATAAGGCCCGTAGCCGCACCTTGTTTTGGCTGTGACCAGGGCCCACAAGGCCCGTAGCCCGACCTTGTTTTGGCTGTGACCAAGGCCCACAAGGCCCGTAGCCGAACCATGTTTTGGCTGTGACCAGGGCCCATAAGGCCCGTATCCCGACCTTGTTTGGGCTGTGACCAGGGCCCATAAGGCCCGTAGCCGGACCTTGTTTTGGCTGTGACCAGGGCCCATAAGGCCCGTATCCCGACCTTGTTTTGGCTGTGACCAGGGCCCATAAGGCCCGTAGCCCAACCTTGTTTTGGCTGTGACCAAGGCCCACAAGGCCCGTAGCCGAACCATCTTTTGGCTGTGACCAGGGCCCATAAGGCCCGTAGCAGGACCTTGTTTTGGCTGTGACCAGGGCCCATAAGGCCCGTAGCCGGACCTTGTTTTGGCTGTGACCAGGGCTCATAAGGCCCGTAGCCGGACCATGTTTTGGCTGTGACAAGGGCCCATAAGGCCCGTAGCCGGACCTTGTTTTGGCTTTGACCAGGGCCCCTAAAGTCCATAACCCAACCATGCTTAGAGGTTGTTCTAATGATGTACCTGCTCATTGTTTCAATTTGTTCCAAACATTTTTTAAAATGAAGATAAACATAAGACCCACTAATAGATCACTGGGGTGTCCCTCTTTCCCTAGACCGCCCAACATTTATAAGGCGCTCCCCCATCGCTTAAAACCGATTACAACTGTTCAAGGGATCGATTAAAAGAAGTAAAATTAGCCGCCATTCTCACAGGCTATTACTACACCAGGGTTTCTCAACATTCCCAATGCCGCGACGCTTTATCACAGTTCCTCATGTTGAGAACCGCTGTACTTACGCGGTTATTATTTGACATGGGACTGCATCAATACCAGGAACAAGTTTTTGTGTAGTCTTCCAACATAAGTTGTACTTGGAGTCTTTTAAGTAACTATGGCATTGTACATGTTCTTGTCTGAAGTTAGGGGAAAAAACATTTTCTTCGGAAAGACAAATGGAAAACACAGAAAATTTTTATATCGCAAATTAAAATAAAGTTGAGGTTTGTGGCTTTGCAGAAATCGGACCCTCTCTATTGGTGTCATAAATACAGACCTGGGCCCTACAGCTATCAAGAGAACAGACCTGGACCCTACAGATATCAAGAGAACAGACCTGGGCCCTAAAGATATCAAGAGAACATACCTGGGCCCTACAGATATCAAGAGAACAGACCTGGGTCCTACAGATATCAAGAGAACAGACCTGGGCCCTACAGATATCAAGAGAACAGACCTGGGCCCTACAGATATCAAGAGAACAGACCTGGGCCCTACAGATATCAAGAGAACAGACCTGGGCCCTACAGATATCAAGAGAACAGACCTGGGCCCTACAGTATCACGAGAACAGACATGGGCCCTACAGATATCAAGAGAACAGACCTGGGCCCTACAGATATCAAGAGAACAGACCTGGGCCCTACAGATATCATGAGAACAGATCTGGACCCTACAGATATCAAGAGAACAGACCTGGGCCCTAAAGATATCAAGAGAATAGACCTGGGTCCTACAGATATCAAGAGAACAGACCTGGGTCCTACAGCTATCAAGAGAACAGACCTGGGTCCTACAGAAATCAAGAGAACAGATCTGGGCTCTACAGATAAGAAAATAGACCCAGGCCCTTCAGATATCAAGAGAACAGACCTGGGCCTTACAGATATCGAGAGAACAGACCTGGGCCTTACAGAAATCGAGAGAACAGACCTGGGCCTTACAGATATCGAGAGAACAGACATAGGCTCTACACATAGCGAGAGAACAGACCTGGGCCCTACATATATCGGGAGAACAGACCTGAGCCGTGCAGATAGCGAGAGAACAGACAAAGGCTCACAAATATCGAGAGAACAGACAAAGGACCTACAGATATCGAGAGAACTAATTTTTCCTCTCAACTTTCCAAATATTCCACGATAAAGTTTCAATTCTAACAAAGGCAAAGTAAAACGTGACAAAATGGGATAGAACAAAACCAATTTCAAGATTTGGCCCCGGCGGGAGCTCGTCCTCCCCACATAGATCAAGTTGTCGCTTGCTGCCATTCACTCATTTAATACTCCATAATAGATTCACTCAGATTAAAGCACAATGGTTGGCGACTAGGGTGAGTGGGAGATGCACACGCCGAATGGAAGATATATATATATATATATATATATATATATATATATATATATATATATATATATATATATATAGAGAGAGAGAGAGAGAGAGAGAGAGAGAGAGAGAGAGAACGAATTATAGTGAAACGAGATGCTAGCCGGATTATAGTGAGACCAGATGATAGGTAAATTATAGTGAGACGAGATACTCGTCAAATTATAGTGAGAATCGATGCTAGCTAATCTATAGCGAGACTAGACGCTAGCCAAATTGTGCTGAGACAAGATGTTAGCAAAAGTTTAGAAATATGCGAGGTGGTAGCCAAGGCGTGTTGAGACGACATGTTAACCAAAGATATTTAGACGAGATGCTAGCAAAATAATATGAACACTAAATGATGCAACCATGGGCTCCGCAGGTAGGGGCAAGGTGGGGCACTTGCCCCCCCCCCCCCTGGAATGATTAGATAAAAAAAATTTAGACAAAAATAGACAAAAAATTTATTAAAGTAAATGACGACATGTTAACCAAAGATATTTAGACGAGATGCTAGCAAAATAATATGAACACTAAATGATGCAACCATGGGCTCCGCAGGTAGGGGCAAGGTGGGGCACTTGCCCCCCCCCCCCTGGAATGATTAGATAAAAAAAATTTAGACAAAAATAGACAAAAAATTTATTAAAGTAAAGAGAAAATAAAGAGAAAGTGACTAAGCTGTTGTCCTGTCCGTTCGTTCACCATACACATACGCTACAGTAAATTAAAACTATATTAAAACATTACTAAAAAATTTTTGCTCCCTCCCCCGGGAAAGTTAATCCGATTTTTTTGCCCCCCCTCCCCCTTAGAAAGTTTTCTGCGGGCGCCCATGGATGCAACTCAGGCAAGGTATGCGTGTAAGATACAGAGAGAGGTAATAATAATTCCGGGCGCGCAGGCTTTGAGGGTTCTTTCGCCCACGTGGACCATGTAGCCATGCTACTTGTCACAATGTTGCAAAGCCCGGGGTCTGTGTCCTTTGTCTTGTATTTCAGCACCAACTATTTTTATCTATTATTTCCACAGCTCTGGGTTTATCGTCATGGCCAGGGATTGAGAGGAGTTGGCAATGGGGTAAACCGCGTTTTTTGAGACTCGTTGACGTAGAAATGTGTTTTTTTAATGTGCATTTAGTGCATACGTGAGCAAGTGCCCGACGCGCGAAGCAGCGAATGAGAGCGCAGCACGGTGCGTAATGAGAGCGGGGCGTACACCAACAGCTGGGAAATTATTATTATTGTTATTGATAGGATATAAATACCAAAGGTTGAGAGATGTGTCGTATATCCTTTGAGGGAGAAGCTTTTAAATGAAAGGTAACGGTAGATTTGGTTTTAATTTGTAGAGGTTAGCACAGCTGTCGTGTTTAGCACTGCTGTCGTGTTTAGCACTAGCACAACTGTCGTGGTTAGCACAACTGTCGTGGTTAGCACAACTGTCGGGGTTAGCACAACTGTCGTGGTTAGCACAACTAGCATGCTTAGCACAGCAGTCTTGGTTAGCACTGCTGTCGTGGTTTGAACTGCTATCATGTTTAGCACTAGCACAACTGTCGTGGTTTGCACAACTGTCGTGGTTAGCACTGATGTCGTGTTTAGCACTAGCACAACTGTCGTGGTTAGCACAACAGTCGTGGTTAACACAATTGTCATGCTTAGCACAGCGGTCTTGGTTAGCACTGCTGTCTTGGTTAGCACTGCTGTCATGTTTAGCACTAGCACAACTGTCGTGGTTAGCACAACTGTCGTGGTTAGCACAACTGTCGTGGTTAGCACAGCTGTCGTGTTTAGCACAACTATTGTGGTTAGCACAACCGTCGTGGTTAGCACAACTGTCGTGCTTTGCACATTGCTTGGTTAGCATTGCTGTCGTGGTTAGCACTGCTATCGTAGTTAGCACAACTATCGTGGTTAGCACAACTGTCGTGGTTAGCACAGCTGTCGTGGTTAGCACTGCTATCGTGGTTAGCACAACTGTCGTGGTTTGCACTGCTTTCGTAGTTAGCACAACTATCGTGGTAAGCACAACTGTCGTGGTTAGCACAGCTGTCGTGGTTAGCACTGCTATCGTGGTTAGCACAACTGTCGTGTTTAGCACAACTATCGTGATTAGCACAACTGTCGTGCTTTGCACAGCTGTCTTGGTTAGCACTGCTGTCGGGGTTAGCACAGCTGTCATGTTAAGCACTAGCACAACTGTCGTGGTTAGCACAACTGTCGTGGTTAGCATAACTGTCGTGGTTAGCACAGCTGTCGAGTTTAGCACTGCTGTTGTGGTTAGCACAACTGTCGTGGTTAGCACTGCTGTCGTAGTTAGCACAACTATCGTTGTTAGCACAACTGTCGTGGTTAGCACAGCTGTCGTGGTTAGCACTGCTATCGCGGTTAGCACAACTGTCGTGGTGAGCACTGCTGTCGTAGTTAGCACACCTGTCGTGGTGAGCACTGCTGTCGTAGTTAGTACAACTGTCGTGGTGAGCACTGCTGTCGTAGTTAGTAAAACTGTCGTGGTGAGCACTGCTGTCGTAGTTAGTACAACTGTCATGGTGAGCACTGCTGTCGTAGTTAGTAAAACTGTCGTGGTGAGCACTGCTGTCGTAGTTAGCACACCTGTCGTGGTGAGCACTGCTGTCGTAGTTAGTACAACTGTCATGGTGAGCACTGCTGTCGTAGTTAGTACAACTGTCATGGTGAGCACTGCTGTCGTAGTTAGTACAACTGTCGTGGTGAGCACTGCTGTCGTAGTTAGTACAACTGTCATGGTGAGCACTGCTGTCGTAGTTAGTACAACTGTCGTGTTTAGCACTGCTGTCGTAGTTAGTACAACTGTCTTGGTGAGCACTGCTGTCGTAATTAGCACAACTGTCGTGCTTTGCACAGCTGTCTTGGTTAGCATTGCTGTCGTGGTTAGCACTGCTGTCATAGTTAGCACAACTATCGTGGTTAGCACAACTGTCGTGGTTAGCACAGCTGTCGTGGTTAGCACTGCTATCGTGGTTAGCACAACTGTCGTGGTTAGCACTGCTGTCGTAGTTAGCACAACTATCGTGGTTAGCACAACTGTCGTGGTTAGCACAGCTGTCGTGGTTTGCACTGCTGTCGTGGTTAGCACAGCTGTCGTGGTTAGCACAGCTGTCGTGGTTAGCACTGCTGTCGTAGTTAGCACAACTGTCGTGGTGAGCACAACTGTCGTGTGGTTAGCATTGCTGTCGTGGTTAGCACTGCTGTCGTAGTTAGCACAACTATCGTGGTGAGCACAACTGTCGTGGTTAGCACAGCTGTCGTGGTTAGCACTGCTATCGTGGTTAGCACAACTGTCGTGTTTAGCACTGCTGTCGTAGTTAGCACAACTATCGTGGTTAGCACAACTGTCGTGGTTAGCACAGCTGTCGTGGTTTGCACTGCTATCGTGGTTAGCACAGCTGTCGTGGTTAGCACAGCTCTCGTGGTTAGCACTGCTGTCGTAGTTAGCACAACTATCGCGGTTAGCACAACTGTCGTGGTGACCACTGCTGTCGTGGTTAGCACACCTGTCGTGGTGAGCACTGCTGTCCTAGTTAGTACAACTGTCATGGTGAGCACTGCTGTCGTAGTTAGTACAACTGTCGTGGTGAGCACTGCTGTCGTAGTTAGTACAACTGTCGTGGTGAGCACTGCTGTCGTAGTTAGTACAACTGTCGTGGTGAGCAATGCTGTCGTAGTTAGCACAACTGTCGTTGTGAGCACTGCTGTCGTAGTTAGTACAACTGTCATGGTGAGCACTGCTGTCGTAGTTAGTACAACTGTCGTGGTGAGCACTGCTGTCGTAGTTAGTACAACTG
The DNA here is from genome assembly GCA_964033795.1 of Lymnaea stagnalis. Lineage (NCBI taxonomy): Eukaryota > Metazoa > Mollusca > Gastropoda > Lymnaeidae > Lymnaea > Lymnaea stagnalis. The sequence goes on along the minus strand of CAXITT010000508.1, from coordinate 179,846 downwards.
TCTTGGTGAGCACTGCTGTCGTAGTTAGCACAACTGTCGTGGTGAGCACCACTTACGTCACGTAAGAAATTGTTTATAATTGTACTACTTAAATTCACAACCATAAACTAATATTTAGACTCAGCCCAGATTCACTTGACTTATGTCTATAGCTTGGGAAGCAGCAAATAGACTCTCCACAAATCAATGATGACTTCATCAAGGTGGCCGGTTGCCATACGGCTCGTTGACCCCCCCCCCCCAGTACCCTCTCACTCGGCCCTGGTCCTTCACTCCGCTCCTCAAGAGTTACTGGTTGGCTGATGGTGGTCAAGAAGTGACCAGGTCCCTGAGAAAGCTGGTAACACTGTCCGGTTATTCAAATAATGACTTATGTCTATAGCTTGGGAAGCAGCAAATAGACTCTCCACAAATCAATGATGACTTCATCAAGGTGGCCGGTTGCCATACGGCTCGTTGACCCCCCCCCCCAGTACCCTCTCACTCGGCCCTGGTCCTTCACTCCGCTCCTCAAGAGTTACTGGTTGGCTGATGGTGGTCAAGAACTGACCAGGTCCCTGAGAAATCTCGTAACACTGTCCGGTTATTCAAATAACATAAGATTTAATGTCTGTGTTTTTGTTGTTGTTTTTTTTCCAAATGTGGAATGGGCCAAACTGGACACTCTCACTGACCTAACCATCTCCTTGACTGGACACTCTTACTGACCTAACCATCTCTCTGACTGGGTTCTCTTACTGACCTAACCATCTCTCTGACTGGGTTCTCTTACTGACCTAACCATCTCTCTGACTGGGTTCTCTTACTGACCTAACCATCTCTCTGACTGGGTTCTCTTACTGACCTAACCATCTCTAACCATCTCTCTGACTGTACTAGATTTCTGAGTATCATACCTTTCTGACTGGACGATGCAGCTCTCCAATTGGACGCAATATTTTTGTGTTTGCTCCACTCTAAAAGCATTGTAAGACTTTCGCGTATACTATAACTTCCCAGAAATGTGACCTAAAATTATTCAATATGTGTCCTACACCTTCCCGTTATGTGTCCTACACGTGCTTGATTTGTGTCCTACACGATCCGATGTGTGCCCTAAACGCGCCTGATATGTGTCCTACACGTACTTGATATGTGTCCAACATGTGCTTGATATGTGTGCTACACGTTTCCAATATGTGTCCTACACGTGCTTGATATGTGTCCTACATGTGCTTGATATGTGTCCTACACGTGTTTGATTTGTGCTCTACACGTGCCCGATGTGTATCCTACAGCACGCAATATGTGTCTTAAACGTGCCTGATATGTGTCATACACGTGCTTGATATGTGTCCTACACATGCTTGATATGTGTCCTACACGTGCTTGATATGTGTCCTACACGTTTCCGATATATGTCCTACATGTGCCTGATATGTGTCCTACACATTTCCGATATGTGTCCTATATGTGCCTGATATGTGTCCTACACGTTCTTGATATCTGTCTTACACGTTTCCAATATGTGTCCTAAACGTGCTTGATATGTGTCCTAAATGTGCTTGATATGTGTCCTACACGTGCTTTATATGTGTCATACACGTGCTTGATATGTGTCCTACACGTTTCCGATATGTGTCCTACACGTGCTTGATATGTGTCCTACACGTGCTTTATATGTGTCATACACGTGCTTGATATGTGTCCTACACGTTTCCGATATGTGTCCTACACGTGCTTGATATGTGTCCTACACATGCTTGATATGTGTCTTACACGTGCTTGACATGTGTCCTACACGTGTTTGATATGCGCTCTACACCAGCCCAATGTGCATCCTACAGCACGCGATATGTGTCCTACACGTGCCCGACCTACACGTGACCGAAGTGTGTCCTACAGCACCCGATTTGTGTCCTACACGTGCCTGATATGTGTCCTACACGTGCCCGATATGTGTCCTACACCTTCCCGTTATGTGTCCTACACGTGCCCGATGTGTATCCTACAGCGTCCGATATGTGTCCTACGCGTGTCCATGGTCTTGAAATATTCATATTTGCCATGGAACATGTCAAGCGGCAATCACTTTTGAAAATAGAAAAATCGTTTGAACCAACAGTGTGCACGTTTGCCTGTTTATTTGACATCGCCGTCTTTAAGAAGACAAACAGCGTCATGCAGACGACTCTCATCACGAACTGGCTCGCTGACAGCCTGACGTTGTATACGATATGAAGATTAGTGAAATCACATGATGCGCCAAGCAACCAATGAGAAGCTTATTTTAATCATAAGATCCCCCCCCCCCACTGAGCGCGAGGGGCAGCACGCCCCGGTCTATTTTTACTCGTAAAAAGAATTCCCGATTTCACATGCATCCGTTCCACATTTCGATGCTGTAATGACGGAAATCAATAGTCTACATAGTTGTGAACTCTGCACCTACACCTCGACACATCCATACAAACTAAACACTCACCAAATCCGAATGAACTCTGCACCTACACCTCGACACATCCATACAAACTAAACACTCACCAAATCCGAATGAGCTCTGCACCTACACCTCGACACATCCATACAAACTAAACACTCACCAAATCCGAATGAACTCTGCACCTACACCTCGACACATCCATACAAACTAAACACTCACCAAATCC
>CAXITT010000508.1:155342-175661 GCA_964033795.1 Lymnaea stagnalis | reverse complement strand
TGAGGCATTGGGGGCCTTTTGAGCTTTTTGAGGTGTTTGAGGCATTGGGGGCCTTTGTAGCTTTTTGAGGTGTTTGAGGCATTGGGGGCCTTTTGAGCTTTTTGAGGTGCTTGAGGCATTGGGTTCCTTTTGAGCTTTTTGAGGTGTTTGAGGCATTGGGGGCCTTTTGAGCTTTTTGAGGTGTTTGAGGCATTGGGGGCCTTTGAGTTTTTTGAAGTGCTTGAGGTATTTGACGTATTTGGTGTGTTTGGGGTATTTGAGGTATTTGAGGTAATGCACGGTTCATATGTGCACCTGCTATTTAAAAAATAAATAATTAGATGAGTGTTTGCTTTTGAATCAAGTTCATCTTGGTGGCAGTTTTCTCACCATGTAAAAACAAAGAAAACAACAACACCACCCCCACCACATTTCAGTAAGGATGAGCCAACAGCCGCCCGGCAACATTGCCGACCAGACGTAGACCGACTCCAACAATGTTCCTATCACATCAACTGGGTTAAATATCAGCTCGTGGGCTTTTGAAAAAAAAAATCCTTTATATTCACTTCGCTTCTGTTCGTGTGTTTTGTTCTTTCTGTCTGGGGCGTGTGGCAAAAAAAAAAACAAAATCTTTGGACGACGGCTAACTGACCCACGTCCCGTCAACCTATCGAGCTGAAATTAGGCACACAGACGCGTTGCCGGGGGACAACCACATTCTATCAAACTTTCAACCCCAGCACCCCGCAAAAAAAATAAATAAATAAAAAAATGGGGGTTTTCCTGTTTTTCAAGGTGACATATGAAGGAAATAGGATGAAAACGATTTCAGGAATTAAAATAACTGCGCTAAAATTAGAATCATAAAAAATAAAGCAGGTGCGTTTGCCACATCATATTTTCTTGCGCTTTCTGCGGTTCAAAACGTGGAAAAAAAGCGAGGGTCAATAGAATTTTGATATAAAATGAAATAGTGCAAGATGCATATAAAGCATAAAGGATTTATACGAACAATTTTGCTATTAGGGCGTCGTTTACTTGATGATTATAGTTTGACGCAATCGCAGAGAAATGAACGAGAAGCGCAGCGCAATTCAAACGTGAATTGTTTAAAACTGGGTGAGCCAAATAAAGGTATCTAAGATCAAAGTATTATTCAAGCTGGGTGAGCCAAATGAAGGTATCTAAGATCAAAGTATTATTCAAGCTGGGAGAGCCAAATGAAGGTAATCTAAGATCAAAGTATTATTCAAACTGGGTGATCCAAATGAAGGTATCTAAGATCAAAGTATTATTCAAACTGGGTGATCCAAATGAAGGTATCTAAGATCAAAGTATTATTCAAACTGGGTGATCCAAATGAAGGTATCTAAGATCAAAATATTATTCAAACTGGGTGATCCAAATGAAGGTATCTAAGATCAAAATATTATTCAAACTGGGTGAGCCAAATGAAGGTAATCTAAGATCAAAGTATTATTCAAGCTGGGTGAGCCAAATGAAGGTAATCTAAGATCAAAGTATTATTCAAGCTGGGTGAGCCAAATGATGGTAATCTAAGATCAAAGTATTATTCAAGCTGGGTGAGCCAAATGAAGGTAATCTAAGATCAAAGTATTATTCAAGCTGGGTGATCCAAATGAAGGTATCTAAGATCAAAGTATTATTCAAACTGGGTGATCCAAATGAAGGTATCTAAGATCAAAGTATTATTCAAACTGGGTGATCCAAATGAAGGTATCTAAGATCAAAGTATTATTCAAACTGGGTGATCCAAATGAAGGTATCTAAGATCAAAGTATTATTCAAACTGGGTGATCCAAATGAAGGTATCTAAGATCAAAGTATTATTCAAACTGGGTGATCCAAATGAAGGTATCTAAGATCAAAGTATTATTCAAACTGGGTGATCCAAATGAAGGTATCTAAGATCAAAGTATTATTCAAACTGGGTGATCCAAATGAAGGTATCTAAGATCAAAGTATTATTCAAACTGGGTGATCCAAATGAAGGTATCTAAGATCAAAGTATTATTCAAGCTGGGTGATCCAAATGAAGGTAATCTAATATCAAAGTATTATTCAAACTATTTACCTTAAAATGGCTCAATCGTTTTCTAAATTTTGAAAAAAAAATTCTACGACATAGAAATATCACAGCGTGTCGCCATTGGAAATGTGTTAGCTAAATTACACATTACAATCCATAGAACTAGTTTATTAGTAACGTGGTTCCCCAATTTTTTTTTTTTAGACCTTTTGTATACATATAAATAAAAAAAAAAATTTTATAACGGAAGCTGCATACTGAATTATTCACGATGCTTTCGACATTTTTTCCTTAGCATGTCGAATTCTGTCGTCCAGTGGGATTAATGCATTTTAATATAAATACTATACATACAAAACTGATCTAAAAACTGATCTATACAAATGAACTTAAATTTAGATCCACTGATGCTGATGACATATTTTGACGGTGAACAATGTGAACAGCCATCGAAACTGGAGGCTGTCAATTCTATTTACCGTTCGACCACATCGCAAATGTCTAAGGGCCTTGCCCCCACTTGTCCACCCTTTCATCCACAGACCCTAATGTACACAGTGGCGTAGAAAGGGGGGTGTTGCGGAGGGGGCACTCTGCCCCCCCCCGGGTGGCACTTTTTTTCATTATACGGAGGGTGGCATTTCGGCCAACTTAAGAGTTTTTTTTGGTTCCTAAAAGAAAAGGAGGGGGAGGGTGTGGCTTTTTCCCCCGATTGGCACCCACCCTAGTTACACCACTGAATCTAAAAAAAAAAAAAATAATAAAAAGTCCTAATTTCAGTCAGCCACTGCGGCAACACTTCTTGCCGTAACTCTGTACACTAAGAAAAAGCTATGTTACGGCCCGGGCTCTTGAACGCCGGTATCGGTGTTGATATATCTGGTCCCTCGATTACACCCGGGTAGTTTGTTCAGGGCTATGTTACGGCCCGGGCTCTTGAACGCCGGTATCGGTGTTGATATATCTGGTCCCTCGATTACACCCGGGTAGTTTGTTCAGGGCTATGTTACGGCCCGGGCTCTTGAACGCCGGTATCGGGGTTGATATATCTGGTCCCTCGATTACACCCGGGTTCACCCGGGTAGTTTGTTCAGGGGTATGTTACGGCCCGGGCTCTTGAACGCCGGTATCGGTGTTGATATATCTGGTCCCTCTATTACACCCGGGTAGTTTGTTCAGGGCTATGTTACGGGCCGGGCACTTGAACGCCGGTATCGGTGTTGATATATCTGGTCCCTCGATGACACCCGGGTAGTTTTTTCAGGGCTATGTTACGGCCCGGGCACTTGAACCCCGGTATCGGTGTTGATATATCTGGTCACTCGATGACACCCGGGTAGTTGGTTTGCGGCCAGCACTTGGGCTCCGAGTCAATGTACGGCGTGCCTGCTAAGCAATGCGTCATCATGCATGGGCGGTGTTTGGACATCTGGGACCGGTTACGTGGCTGGTGTCGCAGAAGACATCGATTCACTTGTAGCCAGTGTGCGGCTGCCCGTGGCTCCGGGACCGCATGCGGCTCTGAAGAAATAGATGCGGGTATGTTTGAAAGAAAAGATGAAAAATCGATAACAACATTGAATTAATCCGACCCCGACCCCCCCCCCCCCTTTTGACAGCGTCGCCCAAAATATTTTCTTAGCAGATGCAATTTATTTGGTATCCAGAAATTTGTTTGAAAGAAATTTCGTCGACGGAAAATTGATCGACGGAAGTTTGATCGAGCGGAAGATTGGTCAACCCCGTTTTTTTTTCAGTTCACACGATCAAATTTTGCATATAATTTCTTTTTGAACGCATTATTATTATTTTTTATATATCTGGTCTATATTCTAGTGGGTTCAAAAAGAAATTTGACGAAAATTTGATCGTGTGAACTGAAAAAAAAATTCGACCAAACTTCCGTCGATCGATTTTCAATCGACAAAAATTCTTTTAAACAAATTTCAGGTAACCAATTATTTTTTTTAAAAAATGACCCCTCACTGAAAAATTAAGGTATTTCGACTCCCCCCCCCCCACCCCCTGCTTTATGCTGCAACTGAGCCACTACCAAGGGCGTGCTGTTGTTGGATGAGTGATGGTAGTGGTATCATTTATAGGTGGATTTCCACCCTGGATCTGGAACTCCACCGTGCTCCCAACAACGTATCCCAATTCCACCCCTCCCCGGATTCAATCTTAACATGATATAAATCTCTTTCCTCAATGCTGTCAAAATTGTATGTGGGTACCCCGGTGGCTACCTCTGTGGATACTTCTGTGGATACTTCTGTGGATACTTCTGTGGATATCGTCTCTATCGCCAACGGGTTCTGTTGTAAAAGAGTACGAGTAGTATTCCCCCCCCCCCCCCCCNCTGTGATCAAAACATATTGCCAGTGAAGGCAATAAATTACTACAGGGCCCCCATGGAACATGATACAATAGCCACTACTGTGATCAAAACATATTGCCAGTGAAGGCAATAAATTACTACAGGGCCCCCATGGAACATGATACAATAGCCACTACTGTGATCAAAACATATTGCCAGTGAAGGCAATAAATTACTACAGGGCCCCCATGGAACATGATACAATAGCCACTACTGTGATCAAAACATATTGCCAGTGAAGGCAATAAATTACTACAGGGCCCCCATGGAGCATGATACAATAGCCACTACTGTGATCAAACATATTCCAGGTCAACTCCCCCCTCCCAACCCGGGAGAAAATGTTTACAACATTAACATAAAATTATGCGCCTGCTAAAAAAAACAAAAACAAAAAAAAAAAACCGATTACAATTGTTTGTTATTTCATTACATTAAAAAAAAAACAATATGAACAAATTGTTGTTGTTTTTGTGTGTGTGTAAAATACGTTGTTTTTTTTCTTCTCCATAAATGTGCTTAAAAATTAGTATATAAATGTTCCCCAAAACTATAGAGTTTTACAGTCATATGAATGAGTGGGGGAGGAGGGTGCGTAAGTGGCGGCTGGCCGAGGGCGTTACTTTTTTTTTCTTTATATGGAGAGCCATAGAAGCTTTCACACCCTCCCCCCACCCACCCCGTCCCCACCAGTGTGGCACTAACCCTAACTGCGCCACTGGCTACCAGATGCGCCAAAAAAAAAAAAAAAACAAAAAAAAAAAAAAAAAAAAAAAAAAAAAAAACAACAAAAAAAAAATAAAAAAAAATAAATAAAATTGTAACCATGGGAACGCATTTTTATTCATGATGGCGAATGAAATTCGCTGAAGGACAAATGCTTGCCGAAACCATATCCCCGAAACGGAAGCCGATGTTGATGATTTGAATGTCGACGCCATTGCCCCGGTCTATACGACAATTGGTTGGAATGCAATACTCTGTGTCGGTCTGTCTTGACCCGGGAAAGTGGAGAGTGGGAGGAACCCTCGAAACAATCCCGGCTGGCAAGTGAGCTCTTTACGACTCGGGGTAAAATAAAAAAAAACCTCTCTCGTGAGGGTGGTGGTCGGGTAATAGGCGGGGGGCGGGCGTGGGGGTCGTGTTGTGGAGGCATGGTGGTCGGGGTGGGGGTGGGATTGGGGGTGCTGGGATTGGGATGGGGGTGGGGGAGTTGCCCTTGAAGGAAGCTTTTGATCCCTTTTCGAATATATTTTAGAGTTTAAATATACGGTAAAAAGTGTAAATGAAAATTAGAGTTATGTCGTGGTTTTCGATTGAGTCGAATCATGGATTTTTAAAAAAAAATTTTTAAAAGGAACAAAAGAAAGGAAACACATTTTTAAAAAATAAATAAACATTTAAAAGAAATAGAAAAAAATAAAATCATGGTTGATGGGGGTTGACTTTTTTTTTACACCCGGTGGTTGTTACCTCCTCTCAAACGCCCAAGGTCGTAGTTACGTCCATCCAGCTGCACGTCGAAGCTGCGGCCGAATGCAGTTCACCAACCTCCTTCTCACCCATGGGCGAGCAGCACTTCCGTTCCACGTGAGAGGTTTATCGATTATTTCCTCACTCCGCACAATTGAGTTGGCCAGTTATTTCCAAAAAGGCAAAAAAAAAAAAAAAAATCCTGGCTTTGTTGAGTTCTTCATTTCTTTTCATTCATAACCTTTCGGACAATGGGGGACATTTCTTCTTGGATGTTTATCGATTATTTCCTCTCTTCACACAATTGAGTTGGCCAGTTATTTCCAAAAAGGCAAAAAAAAAAAAAAAAATCCTGGCTTTGTTGAGTTCTTCATTTCTTTTCATTCATAACCTTTCGGACAATGGGGGACATTTCTTCTTGGAGTATACACGATGATATGGTGTTATTTTACCACGTATAAGATGTCCGTGCTCTGTTATTAAATAACATATATTATATCAGCAGTTCTCAACCCGTGGGTCGCAACCCCTTTGGGGGGGTCAAACGACCCTTGCACAGGGGTCACCTAAAACCATCGGAAAACGCCTGTTTAGGAAGCGGCAACGAATATAATTGAACGGTTATGGGGTCACCACAACACGAGGAACGCGTAATTAAAGGGTTGCGGAATTAGGAAGGTTGAGAATCGTTGAGAACAACTGTATTATATGATCTTTTTGGGTGTTAATAATTTTAAAAAAAAAAAAAAAAAAAAAAAGAAGAAAAAAAAACAGCAAGGACACACACAGACAGACACACACACACCCACACACACACACAGACACTTTAATTTGTGCTGTTTCAGTAAAGTGCTTTAGGGGGTAAAAAGGGAAGGGGGGGGAGAAATCTAAAACTCCATTAAAACACGGGGCGTCGTAGGCCCCAGAGACCAGGATTGAATAATTCATGTCTTGGTATTTTTTCACCAGCCTTCGGCTCCATTCTCATCCCGTCAATACAGGCCGGCTGTTACAGCGCATGCCAAGTGTCACAACACAGACCGGCTGTTACGTCACAGACCGACCGTCGACCGTTAAAACACCGACCAGACGTTACAACGTAGATCAGCTGTTACAGCACAGCCCGACCCTTTACAGCACAGCCATATTGGTACAACAAACAGAGACTGTTACAACAGTGTAAAACGGTTACAACATAGACCGGCTGTTAAAAAAATAGACCGACTGCAACATCATAGACCGACTGTTAAAACATAAACCGACTGTAACAACATAGGCTGACTGTGACAACATCGACCGACTGTTGCAACACAGACCGAATGTTACAACACCGACAGACAGTTCCAACATAGACCGACTGGTAAAACATAAACCGACTGTAACAACATAGACCGACTGTTAAAACACAAACCGACTGTAACAACATAGACCGACAGTGACAACATAAACCTGCTGAAACAACACAGACCGACTGTTACAGCATCGAACGACTGTTACAGCATAGACCGGCTGTTACACATTGTATAGAAAGGCATGGCGGAGACTTGTGTATCAAGATTTCTTGAATTTCACCTCGCTATTTCATAGATTGTCATCAACCATTTTGCTTTACCACCATCACGTGACACATTTTTTTCCTACGTTGCTAGGTAACGTGGCCTGGATGATACCCTCTCCAACCCCCCTTCGTGGCGCCTTACGAATGGGTCCGAATAAACGTATTGCAAACCTTCACCAGAGTCTTAAGACGATGCAATGGGCAATGAAAAAAAAAGAACAATACAACCAAAAAAACAAACTCAAACAAATTTATTATGTTGTGGATTACTTTATCAAAATTGTCCCCCCCCCGCCCCCCCCCCGGCCACTTCATCCTTAACATAAAACCCACCTACATGAACTAAAAAAGAACAATACAACCAAAAAAACAAACCCAAACAAATTTATTATGTTGTGGATTACTTTATCAAAATTGTCCCCCCCCCCGCCCCCCCCCCGGCCACTTCATCCTTAACATAAAACCCACCTACATGAACTGGAATATTCCACAAGCAGGCAGATTAGCGCGCCTTAAGATGTTGCGGGATAGAGCCGAGCACAGGGACCGGAAGGACGCTGTCTAGGCCGCGCGGCACTCAAAAGTTAATGCCGGAGTTTTGGACAACGTGAGATTAACAAGTCTGGCACGTCAACATTCGACGGGGCCATGGCGAGTTTTGGTTTGAAGGGGGTGGGGGGGGGGGCGATTTCATGAAGGAGGCTGCTGACCGGTGTTTGACAAAGTTCAGCGCTCCTGGAAAATGTGTCCCCCGACGCTTGTGTGAGAAGAAGAATTGCTTTAAGGGACATAAGGGTTCTGGGATAGTTGTGACAATGTTTACAAAACAACAACATTATAACTAGGGTATTAAAATTGTGTTTTTTTTTTTTTTTGTTTTTTTTTTTTGGGGGGGGGGGGGGGGTTTTTAAAAAAAAAAATTATTATTTATATATATATATATATATATATATATATACATATATATATATATATATATATTAAAACTTTGGGTTATTTATGTATGTCTGGATATCAGGTGTAGGCTACTCGATATTTTGATAAATTAGTAATTTACGTTTATCTTTCATTTGAGAACCACAAGTGTTGCAAGCGGCAGGCTGAATTCCTTAGGGAGATTACGAGAAGGAGAGAGAGAGAGAGAGAAGGAGAGAGAGAGAGAAAGAAGGAGAGAGAGAGAGAAAGAGAGAGAGAGAGAAGAGAGAGAGAGAGAGAGAGAGTAGCAAGAGATATAAGAGATACGTAGGTATTTGCAGGGCTGGATTAAATTAGTGTGTGTGTGTGTGTGGGTTGGTGGGGGGTGGTCTGTAGCATATGTTAAGAAATGGGATCTATATTTAATATATAGATATATTTGAACACCTACATTTTTAATTTGCATAGTAACATCACAACTACTACCTTCTCATTGGAGATGGCGTCGGTGGGTCGTCGAGTGCGAGCTTTTACTACCCCTCCCGGCACCACCTCCGCCTTCCCCACACGGGCCGATGCTGGGTCTCCCCGTCACCAGACCTTGCGGAAGCACGCCAGAAACCTCCACCATGAGCTGGGGGGGACGTCCGGTGGGTTGAAAACGCTGCGTTTAAAGCGTTCGCGGTCCACTCTCCTTGGGTCTGAACAGCTTTGCTTCCTCTCCGGGGGAAAGGTGTTGCGTTACCCCCTCCCCCCCCCACCGCCCAGGGAATAGTTTGGTCGGGACGTAGCGGGGACGAAATGGTCACCTAGGAGCGGCTTTCTCAGGGCCGCGTAGCTAAAATCATCGGCAAGGGTTTTTACCGCCGCCCAGGCCTCATATCCATTATCGGCAACAAGTAATCATTTTATTGCGTTTCTTCCGTTGCGTTGGAAGTCATGAAGGGGGTCAGTGGTCTTTTCGCTTCAGGAGGAAAACTCCCTACTTCACCGGGTTGCCAGTGGTGCTGGACGTCGACCTAGAGGCGTTCGGTCGTCATCCAAGCAGCAGTATCACAACTAAACAACACGATCAACATTATGGTTTGAATGTTGATTTCCTACATTTAGCATGAGCAGATTTGTTGATGTTATAGGAAGTAACCATTTCACACCGAACATCATTTCAAGATAATTGGTTTAACGTAAAGATGGCATCACACAATCATTGGTTTAACTTGAAGATGGCATCGCAAGATCATTGGTTTAACTTAAAGATGGCATCACACGATCATTGGTTTAACGTAAAGATGGCATCACATGATCATTGGTTTAACTTGAAGATGGCATCGCAAGATCATTGGTTTAACTTGAAGATGGCATCGCAAGATCATTGGTTTAACTTAAAGATGGCATCACACGATCATTGGTTTAACGTAAAGATGGCATCACATGATCATTGGTTTAACTTGAAGATGGCATCGCAAGATCATTGGTTTAACTTAAAGATGGCATCGCAAGATCATTGGTTTAACGTAAAGATGGCATCGCAAGATCATTGGTTTAACTTAAAGATGGCATCACACGATCATTGGTTTAACGTAAAGATGGCATCACACGATCATTGGTTTAACTTGAAGATGGCATCGCAAGATCATTGGTTTAACTTAAAGATGGCATCACATGATCATTGGTTTAACTTGAAGATGGCATCGCAAGATCATTGGTTTAACTTAAAGATGGCATCACACGATCATTGGTTTAACTTAAAGATGGCATCGCAAGATCATTGGTTTAACTTAAAGATGGCATCACACGATCATTGGTTTAACGTAAAGATGGCATCACACGATCATTGGTTTAACGTAAAGATGGCATCGCACGATCATTGGTTTAACTTAAAGATGGCATCACACGATCATTGGTTTAACTTAAAGATGGCATCACACGATCATTGGTTTAACGTAAAGATGGCATCACAAGATCATTGGTTTAACGTAAAGATGGCATCACAAGATCATTGGTTTAACTTAAAGATGGCATCACAAGATCATTGGTTTAACGTAAAGATGGCATCACAAGATCATTGGTTTAACTTAAAGATGGCATCACAAGATCATTGGTTTAACGTAAAGATGGCATCGCAAGATCATTGGTTTAACGTAAAGATGGCATAACAAGATCATTGGTTTAACGTAAAGATGGCATCACAAGATCATTGGTTTAACGTAAAGATGGCATCGCAAGATCATTGGTTTAACGTAAAGATGGCATCACAAGATCATTGGTTTAACGTAAAGATGGCATCACAAGATCATTGGTTTAACGTAAAGATGGCATCACACGATCATTGGTTTAACTTAAAGATGGCATCACACGATCATTGGTTTAACTTAAAGATGGCATCACAAGATCATTGGTTTAACTTAAAGATGGCATCACACGATCATTGGTTTAACTTAAAGATGGCATCACAAGATCATTGGTTTAACGTAAAGATGGCATCACAAGATCATTGGTTTAACTTAAAGATGGCATCACAAGATCATTGGTTTAACGTAAAGATGGCATCACAAGATCATTGGTTTAACTTAAAGATGGCATCACAAGATCATTGGTTGAACGCTCCTGTTAGAAGATGACCAAACAATTAGGTAGATGCTGATTGCCGGGGGGCACGGCGCCCTTAAAAGCACGGGGCTGACAGCCTGTGCCACCACGTTACTCCGCCCCTGGGTATATTATGTAGCGCTACATCAGCGTTTCTCAACCTGTGGGTCGCAACCCCTTTGGGGGCTGGAACTACCCTTACACAGGGGTCGCCTAAGACCATCGGGTAACACATATTTAAGAAGTAGTAACGAACATTAGTTTATGGTTTAGGGGTCGCTACAAGATGAGGAACTGTATTAAAGGGTCGCGGCATTAAGAAGGTTGAGAACCATTGGGCTAGATATTCACCTCCCCACGGTCAGACGGGTTCAGACTGTAACTGTATGGGGGAGAGGGGGTGGGTTGGGCTGGGGTGGGGTGGATCATTTCAAAAGGCAGCCGTCCGTTGGTGCGCCCCACCATGTGGCTGTTGGTGCGCCCCACCATGTGACTGTCGGTGGAGACTGGGATTGGATTCTCCGGTGATCGTTTCGTGTATCCCAGCATCACGCCCCCCCCCCCCCCACCAGCTCCCTGGTGGTTGAGACTCATCTATTTATAGAATGACTACATGACGTTACATAACNATTCAACGTGCTTTTCTTGTATGTAATTAATAAGTAAAGCGTTGTCATGGATACTGTTGTTGTTTGTGTGTGTGTGTTATAGGAGATACATATTCAACGTGCTTTTCTTGTATGTAATTAATAAGTAAAGCGTTGTCATGGATACTGTTGTTGTTTGTGTGTGTGTGTTATAGGAGATACATATTCAACGTGCTTTTCTTGTATGTAATTAATAAGTAAAGCGTTGTCATGGATACTGTTGTTGTTTGTGTGTGTGTGTTATAGGAGATACATATTCAACGTGCTTTTCTTGTATGTAATTAATAAGTAAAGCGTTGTCATGGATACTGTTGTTGTTTGTGTGTGTGTGTTATAGGAGATACATATTCAACGTGCTTTTCTTGTATGTAATTAATAAGTAAAGCGTTGTCATGGATACTGTTGTTGTTTGTGTGTGTGTGTTATAGGAGATACATATTCAACGTGCTTTTCTTGTATGTAATTAATAAGTAAAGCGTTGTCATGGATACTGTTGTTGTTTGTGTGTGTGTGTTATAGGAGATACATATTCAACGTGCTTTTCTTGTATGTAATTAATAAGTAAAGCGTTGTCATGGATACTGTTGTTGTTTGTGTGTGTGTGTTATAGGAGATACATATTCAACGTGCTTTTCTTGTATGTAATTAATAAGTAAAGCGTTGTCATGGATACTGTTGTTGTTTGTGTGTGTGTGTTATAGGAGATACATATTCAACGTGCTTTTCTTGTATGTAATTAATAAGTAAAGCGTTGTCATGGATACTGTTGTTGTTTGTGTGTGTGTGTTATAGGAGATACATATTCAACGTGCTTTTCTTGTATGTAATTAATAAGTAAAGCGTTGTCATGGATACTGTTGTTGTTTGTGTGTGTGTGTTATAGGAGATACATATTCAACGTGCTTTTCTTGTATGTAATTAATAAGTAAAGCGTTGTCATGGATACTGTTGTTGTTTGTGTGTGTGTGTTATAGGAGATACATATTCAACGTGCTTTTCTTGTATGTAATTAATAAGTAAAGCGTTGTCATGGATACTGTTGTTGTTTGTGTGTGTGTGTTATAGGAGATACATATTCAACGTGCTTTTCTTGTATGTAATTAATAAGTAAAGCGTTGTCATGGATACTGTTGTTGTTTGTGTGTGTGTGTTATAGGAGATACATATTCAACGTGCTTTTCTTGTATGTAATTAATAAGTAAAGCGTTGTCATGGATACTGTTGTTGTTTGTGTGTGTGTGTTATAGGAGATACATATTCAACGTGCTTTTCTTGTATGTTATTAATAAGTAAAGCGTTGTCATGGATACTGTTGTTGTTTTTGTGTGTGTTATAGGAGATACATATTCAACGTGCTTTTCTTGTATGTAATTAATAAGTAAAGCGTTGTCATGGATACGGTTGTTGTTTTTTATTTTCATGTTTGACTCTTTGACAGGATTACACGATGAAAAAAAACAACAAAAAAACCTTCAATTTTTCCATTTCAGATCTCACCATTCGTCAAAAACACGATCTTTGGATCTTACTTCAGCCCATGACGTCATCTTGCTGACCGGTGTTTTTGTTTTCTTAACCTCCAAACCCAAATCGTCTTGGGACAAGACTTCCCAGATCAATATGAAGATTACCTGTTGATTCGCTTGCTAGCTATCGTATTTCATTCATCGGCATTTTGATCATAAAACGATTTACTTTTCTGCTTGTCGCACATTCACAAATTATTTGTTAAGTTAAATCAAAAATTACAAAAATAAATATTTTAATTAAAAAAAAAATAATAATTGTTTTGTTGGGAAGTCCCACCAACTTTGATATCATCGTTCCGGGAATGGTACCCCACGAGCGGCGCATCTCCGGGGCAGCGAACACAATGCCCGATCTCCAAACATCAGCGAGGGGAGGAGTCTAAATCGGAAGTGACGTCATGTCTACGATACGGAAGGCTTACATGGAGATTTCAAACGGCATCCGGGGACTCAGGTTTCACAGGGACCAGTCGCCTTCCAGCGCCTCGCAGCATGACGCCACCGGGAAAAACTCCGGAGCCGACGACACGAAGACGACCACGCGCAGTTCCAAAAGTGTCGTGCACACGGAGGAGACGGCGGCGTCGTCGTCCGCACGGCCGCCCACGCGCGTCATCAGCACGGAAGACAGTGCGGTGGCCAACGCCGTTTCCCGCCTGTTCCCGAACAAAGCGGCAGCGTCGCCGGCGTCCAAGGGCGAGCACTCTAAGACGGGGGACAACAAGCACGCGCATGGCGCCCTCAGCTCGGCGTCGTCTGCCGCGTCGAAATGTCCGTCCCCTTTAGCGTCGTCGAGTCCGGAGTCGCAAACGTCGGCGCACTCCGCCGACTCATCCGGCAGGCAGACGAACGGCGACACGTCGTGCCACAACGGCAAACTCAGGCGCGCACCCAAAGACAGCATCTTCAACCAAACGAAGCTGGTCGGATCGCCCAAAGCCGGGATCGCCAGCAGGATCCGGAAGTTGAACATGAGCATGACGGGACAGAAGTGGGAGGTCAAACCGGAAACGGTCAACGAGCTCATGGTGGACGAGAAGTTCCTCGCCCGCTTCTTCTTCTACTTCTCCACCGAGGACCGCCGGAAGCTGTGCCAGGTCTGCAAGAAGTGGAGGACCGTGCTGTACCAGCCCGTGTACTGGGTCGGGGTCCTGCCCGTCATCAACTTCAAAGACTGGGGCAGCGACGTGACCAAAAGGAAAACGTGCTTTGAAAATTTCCAGCTCCGCGGCTTCGACCAGGTGTGCCTGGTCGCCGCCGTGGACAAAGACATCACGGACTTCGTCAACAACACGCCTTCTAGCAAAAAGTCCATCCGGGCGGTCAGCATACGATGCGCGAACATCTCGGACAACGCCCTGGAGAACCTCATCCGCAAGGTCCCGTGCATCAACAAGCTCGAGCTCTCCAACTGCAACGAAGTGACCGGGTCCGGCCTGTGGGCGTGCCTCAACCCGAAGATCGTCGCGCTCACGATCACGGACTGCATCCACATCGCCGACGACACGATAGGGGCCATCGCGCAGCTGCTGCCGGCCCTGTACGAGCTCAACCTGCAGGCGTACCACGTGACGGACAACGGGCTGGCGCTGTTCGACTCCAAGCTGAACTCTTCTCTGCGCGTGCTCCGGCTCAAGTCGTGCTGGGAGATCACCAACCACGGGGTCGTGAACATCATCCACGCGCTGCCCAACATCACCGTCCTGAGCTTGTCGGGCTGCAGCAAGATCACGGACGACGGCATCGAGATTATAGCGGAGAACATGAAGAAGCTGAAGAGCTTGGACATTTCGTGGTGTTCAAGGGTCACGGACGCGTCCTTGGAGTACGTGGCGTGTGACCTTGGAATTCTGGAGGAGTTGGTTCTAGACAGGTAGGGGGGGGGGGGGGGGGGGGGGGGGCGGGAGGGCTGCACGTCACTACTGAATGATGTCAATGTTTGTAAATTCTAAAATATAATTAAGGCTAGTGTATTATCCATAAGATTTATGGCACATTATCAATGACATGTGGCACATTATCAATGACATGTGGCACATTATCAATGACATGTGGCACATTATCAATGACATGTGGTACATTATCAATGACATGTGGCACATTATCAATGACATGTGGCACATTATCAATGACATGTGGCACATTATCAATGACATGTGGCACATTATCAATGAAATGTGGCACATTATCAATGACATGTGGCACATTATCAATGACATGTGGTACATTATACATGAAATATTGTACCCTATCTATCACATTTTTTACACAGTCCATGACATATGGTACAATATCCATGACTTATAGTACTCTACCCATGATATATGGTCACATGATTTTTCTATTCATGTGACATGATACACTATTCATGACACATGGGACATCATCAGTGATATGGGACACCATTAGTGACATATAGGTCACAATCAGTGACATATGGGAAACCATCAGTGACATATGGGACACCATCAGTGATATGGGACACCATCAGTGACATATGGGACACCATCAGTGACATATGGGCCACCATCAGTGACATATGGTACACCATCAGTGACGTATGGGGTACCATCAGTGACGTATGGGACACCATCAGTGACGTATGAGACACCATCAGTGACACATGGGACACCATCAGTGACTCATGGGACACCATCAGTGACATATGGGAGACCACCAGTGACATATGGGACACCATCAGTGACACATGGGACACCATCAGTGACTCATGGGACACCATCAGTGACATATGGGAGACCACCAGTGACATATGGGACACCATCAGTGACATATGGGACACCATCAGTGACGTATGGGTCACCACCAGTGGCATATGGGACATCATCAGGGACATATGGGACACCATCAGTGACATATGGGACACCATCAGTGACATATGGGACACCATCAGTGACGTATGGGACACCACCAGTAGCAAATGGGACATCATCAGTGACATATGGGACACCATTGTGACATTAGGACACCATCAGTGACATATGGGACACCATCAGGGACATAAGTGACACTTTTAGTGACATATTCTATGATTGATGCATAAATGCACGTTTTTTTTTTACTTTTTATGGTAACAAAATAATGAATTATTACATAATTAATCTGTTTTTCAAATAGCCCCCCCCCCAACCCACAACGTTTTACACTCATCTGTCCTTCCAGGGCTTGTCTTGTCATGACAGAGAATGCTGTCAAACTTGACCTCAACCAAGGTTAAATCGTTATCCTCCATAACACCAGCTAATCACCTTTCATAAATAGCAAACAATTGTTATTGCAATTGATTCTCTTTAACAGAAAATCTGTTTCTATTATTTTGTCCAAGTTATTTTTGCTAACTTGGCGATCAAATTGCTTTCCCAATCTATTTCAAACTTTTTTCCATTATTGTTATAAGACCTTAGACTTAAGACCATAAAGTAAATGCAATAACAAGTAGGTAAAGTCACGGGAAGAGAAACATTTTCGCCATAGTTATTATTATAAGCTACCGATATTATAAACGAAATGAACTAAAAATAATTTGGTAACACAAAGCGCGTTTTTAAAAAATATATATTATTTTCTCATCGTGATTTTTTTTTTTGTGAGGGATCAATTTGCCGCTCACACAAATTGCCGGCACGTTCTGCGGTGATCTTTGCCGTGACAAAACCCCCACACGCGATTGACAGAGTCAGCCCAGTGAGTGCTTCTTGCAAGGGGCCTTTGAGTGGTTCATCTTTGCAAGGGGCCTTTGAGTGGTTCATCTTTGCAAGGGGACATTTTTTTTAAAATGATCTGATTCATTACATAAAGGAATGTTACACGGTGAGCCTATATGCCCTATGCCTCATATGTTAAATTTACAGACGGCCTGTGAGATTGATTGATTGTACGGTAGAGTACGGCAAGTGTTATAAATAACTATTTTTTACATCATCAAATCATTAAATTGTCTTAAGCTTCATGAACCCCAGCCCGGGATGATCTTGTATTTAAAATATAAAAAAATTTAAAAAAGCAAATAAAAAATACGCCCTCAATGGCCCACTTGCCCACTTGCCCACGGGCCGTTAGTTGGACAAACCTGCTCAGGAGAATCCAAGGAAAAAAAATGAATTTTCAATTTTTTGAGACGATGGCTCCAGGATGATGAAAAAAAAAAGGTGGAAAATGAGATCTTCTAAATAGTTCGATGAATATTGCTTGGTAAAAGGGGTGTGTGTGGGGGGGGGGTGTAATTTCGATCACATATATAAGTAATCTTTTATAGTAGAGCTCCGTTACCGGTGTGCCGCGACAATGTAGACCCAAGGGGATGGAAAAACAAGCGAATACGAAACAGTTTTGTTGAAACAGAAGAGACAATGATCGGGATCGTGATTGGGACAATGATTGGGACAATGATTGGGACATTGATTGGGACAATGATTGCGACAACGATTGAGACATGTCGTTTTTCGGGAAAATTATTTTGGACCATGATTGAGGCAATGAATGGTTTACTAGCAAACTGTCAAAAGTTTGAAGTCAAACTGTACAGCACACATGCAAGTTGAAATGTGGTGGATCACGTGACAAGGTCACCTTTTTTTTGTGCATGTGTTAATGTGTCAGAAGTTTGAAGTCAAACTGTACAGCACACATGCAAGTTGAAATGTGGTGGATCACGTGACAAGGTCACCTTTTTTTTTTTGCATGTGTTAATGTGTCAGAAGCGATCGTTCGCCTCTGACCAAATACTTCTCTGTCGCTGGGGGGCCCTTGATCGCGAGCTTTTCACGCATGTACTGTGTACATAATTGGACAAGGTGTTGTTTGCCGGCTGTTTTAAAACAATGACTGTCTCCACTACAGAGATAACATTTCATGAGCGCTAAACGAAAACAAATCCAATACAAACTTAAGCCCCATTCTGTTGACGAGACTAAGGGTAGTAGCTAAGCATTGGCGTTGTAAAAGGGGGGGGGGCATTCGAGGGCAGCAATTTTCGGCCAACTGCATACTTTTTTTTAAGGGGGGTGGGTGGTTGTGGCAAAAATATGAGCCGCTCCGGGGCGACTCTGACCCGTAGGTACGCCAGCTGTACCGAAGATCTTTGATCTGATTTGTTGGCACAGTCAAACACGTGCCTGTCCAGTACATTAGTGTAATTATTTTTTATATTGCCTTACAAAAAATTGAATTATATTTTTTTTGGCTTTTTTTTTTTTTCTCCACTATAGTAAATCTGGTTACGCCATATGTGAATGTCATAAGTAAGCTAATAGCCTGGACTCCGCACAAGTCTGCTGTTTTTATTTTGTATCATAAGAATTTTTTAGTCGTTTTTTTTTATATTTCTTTAAAAAAAATTGAATTATATTTTTTTTGGTTTTTTTTTTTTTTCTCCACTATAGTAAATCTGGTTACGCCATATGTGAATGTCATAAGTAAGCTAGTAGCCTGGACTCCGCACAAGTCTGCTGTTTTTATTTTGTATCATAAGAATATTTTAGTCGTGGCCAGTGGCGTAGCTAGGGGAGGGGGGTCCAAATTCGAAAGTCCCCCCGGGCCCCTACTTGAGGGGGGCCCCCAAAGGAGTGTCAGAACATTTTTTTTACATTAAATAATGTCGAATGTCAAAATTCAGGGGCCCCTAAAGAGGCCAAGCCCTCCGGGCCCCCAATTCCCTAGTTACGCCACTGGTCGCGGTTTTGTTTTGGGAATGTATGTACCTCTGTGTTGAACCGGCAGTCATGTTTCGGGGTATGGACGTGCCCATCCGGTAACCCAGGGCCAATTCGGGAACTCGAAGGCCCGATTCGGGAACTGGCCATACTTTTGGGTGTCGACCGTATCAGACTTGCAGAGTTTTTAAACATTCATTAATACAGTTACCAATATAAACTGGGTAAACCAAATTTAAAAAAACAAAACAAAAAAAACAACAACAACCGAACAAACGAACATTGTAAAAATGCAGTTTGTTTCATTGATTTCCTCACCTTTCTGCTGCATTACTAGGGTGGCTTAAAAAGTGAACGCCATTTTATGTTCTTTGACTTGGTATTAAAAAACAAGATGTCTAAAGCTGATGGTTCTTGTTAGTGACAGGGCTTCACGAAATAAAACAATAATAATTTAAAACGATTGTGTCTTAAATGTTTATTATTTCATCTGTGGCCTGGTGAATGGAAATGTAGAGAACTGCTCTAAAGTATGACGTCACTTGTCCTCCCGATCTCATCTGCAGGGCAATCATAGCTCAAGACACTTTTCATATTTGATAGCCCGCGTAGTTGAAATGCGCCCCCCCCCCCCTTTTTTTTTTCCGGCCACCACCAACCCCCTTTTTTTTTCCCCCCCCCCCCACCCCCCCCCCCCCCCATTACAGCTACCTTTTCTTAAAATAACAGATCCATTTACTTGCACATGTTCACTGGAGAAAAAAAAAATCTGACCCCGAGGCTAGGAGACCTTGTAATAATTAAAAAAAACTATTTACACATTTCAATAATTATTTCATCATGTTATCAATATTTCTCCCCCCCCCCCGCTAGGTGCACGCATGTCACAGACATCGGCATCGGCTACATCTCCACCATGACGTCACTGACCCGGCTGTTCATCAGATGGTGCATACAAGTCGGAGACTTTGGCCTTCATCACATATTCTCTATGAGGAACCTCAGGGTGCTGTCTATAGCCGGTAGGTTTTACGGCCGTCGGCAGCTGGTAGGTTTTACAGCCGTCTGTAGTTGGTGGGTTTTACAGCCGTCTGCAGCTGGTAGGTGTTACAGCCGTCTTTAGCTGGTAGGTTTACAGCGTTCTGTGAAATTTCTGTCTATGGTAGGTTTACAGCTATAGGTTACTGTTAAGTTATTTTTTTAAAACAAGAAGGGTATTAAATATATTTTAATAATTTGTGACAATCGTACAACGGCCCAGAGGCGTAGCGAGGGGGGGCAGGGGGGCACAGACGTCCCCGGGTGCAAGCTAGTCAGGGGCGCCTAAATGTACTTTGATATTATATTATTGGTAAAAAATAATGGGTTTGAGAGTTGAAAAAAAAGAAAAGGGGCGCTTTAAAATGAATCTTGTCCCCGGCTGCGAATCTTGTCCCCGGGCGCCAAACACCCTCGCTACGCCCCTGCATCAGCCTACTCATTCTAAAGCCAGTTTGTTCATAAGCGCTCCCCCCCCCCCCCCCCCCCCCC
>CAXITT010000508.1:121310-141560 GCA_964033795.1 Lymnaea stagnalis | reverse complement strand
TCTCTCTCTCTCTCTCTCTCTCTCTCTCTCTCTCTCTTGCTGCCCCACTCCTATTTCTCATTCCCTCCCAATTTCCTTCTCTCGCTCCCCGTATGTTCGAAAACCCCACAACCAATGTTTGATGGAGCCCTAGCAGCTACCTTATATTATTATGAGGTTCCTTTGATATTATTTAACACTCCGGTTGATCAACAACGGTGTAAACAGAACGTGTGGGGAACCCCCCCCCACCACCCCCCCCCCCCGCCATTTTCAGATATTTTAAAATCATTAAACAATGCTATTGTTTGTTAAGACGAAATGAGTGGGAGAGAAAAACAAGACAGTTTTGTGTGTGTGTTTTTTTTAATTTAAAGATAGTATCACATTTCACATTTCCATTGATGTCATCACGTGTGTATAATCCCGTCATGCACTCTGTGTGTGGTGTGTGTGTGACTGTATGTGCATGACTGTGTGTGTGTGTTGTTTTTTTTTGTGTGTATATGTGTTTTGGTGTAGAATGAAGAATGTGAAATGTTAAAACCTTCACATATTTTTCGATGGCATACACTGATACGTCACCGTAGACTTGTAGAGCGTCTTAAGTCGTTCAGTTGCAGCGGCAGCAACATGTTCTTTGTTTTGATCGCATAGAAAATTTTTTAAATAGGTAATAAGCACTTTGTGAAAGAAAAAAAAAAAGGATTCCATTTCTGTAGTGTTGACATCAATGTTATTGAATTATTTGATCAACATATTGTTTTATTTCCCCATCTTGACACATTTAAAGCCATGTCAGTTGTAAACAATATTTTTCAATTTTTTTTTTTTTAGTTTACCATTCGACGGTTGCTTGGAAAGAAATACTCTCGAAATCATACTTGAAAAAAGAATGATAAAAGTGTACTCTCTAAGTTTACAAGTGTACCAATTATTTTTAGCTCTGAGATTAATTAATTACCCAGAGATAATAAGGGACGACGTCACAAGAGTGTGACCAGGGTTTGAGGACGACCAGCTATGCTCAGTTCACGCGATCAAATGATCAAATTTTCGTCAAATTTGACGCAAATTTGTGAAAATTTGATCGTGTGAACTGAGCATAAATGTCTAGAGCCATTTTATAATTCACTCGTCATATCACCTCCAGTATCAACGAATGGTTCATTTATGAAACGTATATTGACGTCATTAACATGTATAGAATGTGTCCTGATAAATGTGTGTTTATCACGTGATATTAATACGATTAGAGGATGACGTCATGCGCTTGATTAATGATGATATTCTCTACTCTCTTAACATGGGAGATTTGCTCAGATTATTTTAAACTCGAACCCAACTCCTAAAAAACCCCATTATAATACCATTTTTTCTCTACAGCCCAAACTCTACATTCTTATGTCACACAAGTCCAGCAACACCCCCCCCCCCCCCCCCCCCCACCACCCCCCCCCCACCCCAGGCCCAAACACCGCCCCACCCGCCCGAAACCCTCCAACCAAAAAAGATTGCTATTACTTTAGAGATCTGTTTACAAATATTTTTTTTTCATCCCTTCGCTCCCGCCCCTCCCCCCTACCAACGCTAGATGCTATCTTTTCATCCCCGAAGCAATTCACACACCCACACAGAGACTATGTCAAGCGTGATCCCATCTATGCGACCAAGCGATGCTTACAGTCACAACAAACTTGTGTCAGTGTACTGTTGACATCCAGCAATTCCCTCCTGTATTTTTGGGGGGATCTTTTTGATACCTTTAACCAAAAAAAAAAATAAATAAATAAACAAATCTCTATCTTTATTCTCATAATTTTCACAACTTTGTCTGTTCGTTTCAAACTTTTCTTTGTATCAAATGTTTAAATGTTATCTCTTTTTTTTCCCCTCCCCCAGATGTTATTTTTACCGTTATTTTAAATGTTATTTGTTGTCCTTTTTTTTTTTTTTTTTTGATTTGGCCTGTTGTTTTGGTAAAAAATTTAACTTTTTTTGAATTGGCCTCGTGTTTTGGTAAACAATTCAACCAATAAACTCATAATGGCAAAAATTAGCTTGGTTTCAGAGTTCATTTCTTCATCACTTTTCTTTGAGTATTTACTTAATGTGTATGACTTTTAAAAAAAAGTGCTATTTAATGTGTTATTTTACGTGTTAGAAATAGCAGAAATAGTCAAATATACCCCCACCCCACCCCACCCACTCTCTCTCTCACACACACAAACACTTTTACCAATAAATTCATTCTTGTTGTTGAGTCTGTTTACTTTGTTTTCTTTTTTGTTTTTTGTTTTTTTTGTTTTTTTTTAAAATAGCAATACAATAAACTTCTACAAAAATGTTATGATACATTATGTTTAATTAATAATTAAAATTAATAATTTTAAAAAAATAATTTGAAGGCTTCTGTTCCCAAGGATAAGTTGACGTCTTCTGTTCACAAGGATAGGTTGACGTCTTCCGTTCACAAGGATAGGTTGACGTCTTCTGTACACAAGGATAAGTTGGCGTCTTTCGTTCACAAGGATAGGTTGACGTCTTCTGTACACAAGGATAAGTTGGCGTCTTTCGTTCACAAGGATAAGTTGACGTCTTCTGTTCACAAGGATAGGTTGACGTCTTCTGTACACAAGGATAAGTTGGCGTCTTTCGTTCACAAGGATAAGTTGACGTCTTCTGTTCACAAGGATAGGTTGACGTCTTCTGTTCCCAAGGATAGGTTGACGTCTTCTGTTTCCAAGGATAAGTTGACGTCTTCTGTTCCCAAGGATAAGTTGACGTCTTCTGTTCCCAAGGATAAGTTGGCGTCTTCTGTTCCCAAGGATAAGTTGACGTCTTCTGTTCCCAAGGATAAGTTGACGTCTTCTGTTCACAAGGATAAGTTGGCGTCTTCTGTTCCCAGGGATAAGTTGACGTCTTCTGTTCCCAAGGATAAGTTGACGTCTTCTGTTCACAAGGATAAGTTGACGTTTTCTGTTCCCAAGAATAAGTTGACGTCTTCTGTTCCATAGGATAAGTTGACGTCTTCTGTTCCATAGGATAAGTTGACGTCCACTGTTCGCACTGTTAAGTGGACTGCTTCTGCTGACAAGTGGTAACGCCTACCTATGGTATGGAAGATTGGGACGTAACTCATTCCCGAAAGGGAAGTAACACGTATGACGATGGAGGCGTGAACCATAAATTGAAGAGACCGTATTTATAGTTAAACGACATAGAACACGTCGAGGACCAGTGGCCTCCAGCATTGAGGTAGAATAAAAAGAAAATCATTATATTTTATTTTAAATTTTTTAAAAAACCAAAAAACTCCACACAGCTATATTTTTTTTTCGTTCACCTGGCCGTAGAGAAAGAAAAAAAGAAATTATGCACACAATATATATATATTTTCTCCAAAAAAAAACAACAAAACAAAACAAGAGGAGTAATTCGTGACTGGTATGTCATTTTAGTAGTTGTTTCCCTTGGACAAGAGTCCAGCAACACCGATGGTGCGAGTTGCGTAGTTAGACACAAATGATGTTTGATCATTTCTCTAATCCGTCTGACCAACCTTAAATCTATGCTTTACCCCTACAGTATGTCTACTTCTGATCAGTTGGCTTAGAAAGGGGCGCGGGTTGCGGATGCTGGAAGGCCAACCCAGTCGGCACTTTTCTTCTTTATAGTGGGGGGGGGGGGGGGCATTTTGGGCCAACTGAAGAGAGTTTTTTTTCCGTGAAAAGGGGCGGCAAAAAATCTTAGCCCGCCACGGGCGGCACTGTCTCTAGCAACGCCATTACTACTGCAGTTACTCTTACCTCAGCAATCTGGGAACACCTCTGAACATTTTCAATGATCTAAAATTTCTCTCCCTTCTCACCTATTCATAACTTGACACGCAGACTACTTGATATGATTAGACATCAACACACACTGCCATTAGCACATATCATGACATACATTGCAGTGCTAGGCAGTCAGACGCGCAGCAGCGTACGCATCACCGCAAGGCACTCGGCACAACAAAGAGCCATACGGCACGTCGCCAGACCCAAAGGCAAACACACGTCAACAGGGCGTTCACTGTCGTAAGCACGTGGCCACACACACACACATCACCAGGACACGCTTTTGTCATTAACACGTCACCGAACACACCACCGCCTCACGCATGTGTCTAACATGCGGCCACGTGTTCCTAGAATCCAAGCACCTATAATAGCCCCCCCCCCCACCCCAACCAAATCCCTCTATTCTCTGTACATTTTTAATCAACGTCTTTACCCTGGCCCCCCCCCTCCCAATTCACCGTTTTTCCTTCACCCAAAGCATTAACGCATTTATCATTATTACCAGGCCCGCACACCATACGGCCCGCGGGCCGCATGTGTCCCCCAGCACCCACCTTGCGGCCCGCGAAGTAACAAAATATTCTTTATTATTATTTTTTTAAAAATAGTTTTGCCCCCTGTCCTATTTTCTTTCGGCCCGCACACGTTTTTTCCACAAAGTATTACGGCCCGCCTTACATTTTGAGTTGTGCGGGCCTGNGTACTGCGCCCCCCCCCCCCCCCCCCCCCCGCCACCGCAATGCGAGAGCTTCTCATCTGCTCAAGCTGCTTGACAAAAAATGCATTCAAGTACGGTAAAGCGCACTTTATAAGACTCTCAAGGAGTGCTACCCCCACCCCCACCCCTTTGGGTAGGCCACCACCCCTGAACTATTTATTAACATTCTAATGTCCCACCCCCTTTTACACCGCATATTCGTAAAAGAAACTATTTCTTCTGGAAAAAAAACCTTTAAAAAAAGAAAAAATGAAAATTACGCACCAAACGCACGTGACGAATTTCTTAAGAATCTCATTTAGAACATTTTATTTTGAGAGCTATTAAACCTCGGCGTGAGTGACAGAAACTGGCGTTAGTGACAGACACTAGCGTTAGTGACAGACCTCGGCGTTAGTGACAGACACTGGCGTTGGTGACAGACATTGGTGTTAGTGACAGCTATAGTGAGAGACTTTGGCGTGAGTGACAGACATTGGCGTAAGTAACAGACACTGGCGTTAGTGAAAGACCTCGGCGTTAGTGATAGACGTTGGCGTGAGTGACAGACACTGGCGTTAGTGACAGACATTGGCGTTAGTGAAAGACATTGGCGTTAGTGACAGACCTCGGCGTTAGTGACAGACCTCGGCGTTAGTGAAAGACATTGGCGTTAGTGAAAGACATTGGCGTTAGTGAAAGACATTGGCGATAGTGACAGACACTGGCGTTAGTGACAGACACTGGCGTTAGTGACAGACCTCGGCGTTAGTGAAAGACATTGGCGTTAGTGAAAGACATTGGCGATAGTGACAGACATTGGCGTTAGTGACAGACCTTGGCGTTAGTGNACTGGCGTTAGTGACAGACGTTGGCGTTAGTGAAAAATATTGGCGGTAGTGACAGACCTCGGCGTTAGTGACAGACATTGGCGTTAGTGAAAGACAATGGCAATAGTGACAGACATTGGCGTTAGTGAAAAACATTGGCGATAGTGAAAGACCTCGGCGTTAGTGACAGACATTGGCGTTTAGTGACAGACATTGGCGTTAGTGACAGACCTTGGCGTTAGTGGCAGACATTGGCGTTTAGTGACAGACATTGGCGTTGGTGAAAGACATTGGCGATAGTGACAGACATTGGCGTTAGTGAAAGACATTGGCGATTAGTGACAGACACTGGCGTTAGTGACAGACATTGGCTTTAGTGAAAGACATTGGCGATAGTGACAGACATTGGCGTTAGTGAAAGACATTGTCGATAGTGACAGACATTGGCGTTAGTGAAAGACATTGGCGTAAGTGACAGACATTGGCGTGAGTAACAGACACTGGCGTTAGTGAAAGACATTGGCGTTAGTGAAAGACATTGGCGTTTAGTGACAGACACTGGCGTTAGTGAAAGACATTGGCGTTAGTGAAAGACATTGGCGTTAGTGACAGACCTCGGCGTTAGTGACAGACCTCGGCGTTAGTGACAGACCTCGGCGTTAGTGACAGACATTGTTACAAGGAGATTTATGCATGTTTTTGACGTTTCTTAACCCACTCTGTTTATTATTTCCGTCCAGCGTCCAATCCCAACACAGTCTTTTCTCTACCCACTTCCCTTTTCCATTGTGCCCCCCCCCCCTCCCACACAACTGCTTAAAACATTTGTCTCCTAGCGTCTTGATTGATACCAGATTCCATTCGAGTCTTTAGCTTAATTTCCAACCCGACTGCCCCCCCCCCCACACGCCCCATACCTTGTCCACATACTGTCACAACCCACCCCAGCCCCAAAACAATCATTAACGTATTATATCAAACCGAACACAACAATATTTCACCATAGATACAAAGATGGTGACCGTGTCTCACGACAGCAAGAATCAATGCCGGGAAACAGATCAATAAGCCATAGAATCGATGCGACATGGTCACGTCGGTGCCGGGCTGCATCCAATCAATTAATCATGTCTGATGGAGATATAGGCAGTTGGCCATGGCACGGCATTGGCAGGACGAAATGTTCACACACACAAGTAACCAATGTGTGCCGTTGTATTGAAGGTAATACGGTGAACGATCTTTCTCTTTAAGCGCCCCCCACCCAAACAATGGAATTCTCTCCCACTACACATCCACAACATATGGACCATCCAGGCCTTCAAAACTGCACTAAAAACACATCTCTTTAAACTCTACTTTCCGGACTGATCCCCCCCCCTCCCCATTGCCGATAAACGATGCTGTTGGGTGCCGTCCATGGCTTGACATCTAAGAGTTCTGGGGTGGGTGGTGTGAATATACATTTTTTGTTGTTGTTATAAAGCTGTTTTTTAATGAAATAAATGGATGTTAATTTATAAAGGCATGGTGTTGTTTGCTGATATTTGTATGTACAGCGCAGTGAGCCCAGCCTTAGGCTGTGGTACCGCTCTATATAAGACCGCTAATAATAATAATAATAATAGTATTAATAATCAATGCTGCTGTATGTAATCGATGCTGTTGGGTCAGTCAAGGCCTGCAGTTTGAGCCGCTATTTAAAAAAAAAGGACTTTGAATAAGATCTAAAAGAAGATTTATACATTTGATCGCAACACGAGGAGGTTTAGGAACACACCAATTTTCATTGAAGCTGTAGCGATACGGCCGATGAAATCAGTAGTGGACCTAATGTCATGGAAACGTCTTGAGTACGTTTTAAGATCACACTTTGCGTCGGTTTAAGTGAGGAGAAAATGTCCCGAGTTTAAGACGTTTTGGCCCGATGAGGCCAGGGATGATTTACAATGTCTTTTGGGCGTGGTTCGTGGGTCAGTTGTACATCCCAAAGCGTTTGACAACGAATAAATGATAAATTAAACTGCATGCCTTTCGTTGTTTAGTTGAATCCATCATTGCTCAAGTAGGTGTGTCCGTCGTTGCTCATGTAGGTGTTGAGCCAACGTTTCGAAATTCCATCTTTTCCAGCCATCCAAAAAACTCATCATGCAACATAAACCTTCCTCAAGAAATCGATTTTTATTTTTTTTTTCCCATTTACCTGCACGTGCAGAAAGGCCAGGTGGTGAGTGGGAACATTACCAACCTGCTGGGATCAAGGTAGCCTTAAACAGCTGGATGGCTGGATGACGAGGGCAACCTCTTCAAGAATTATTTAACCTCGTCTGGCAGGTAACTGTAGTTACATCGGTAAGAAAGCGAAAACAACAGCGCATAGTCTTAAGGTGCTTTGTGGTGCTGATGGCGGGCCTTGCAACATAGTCTTAAGGTGCTTTGCGGTGCTGCTGGCGGGCCTTGCAACATAGTCTTAAGGTGCTTTGTGGTGCTGTTGGCGGGCCTTGCAACATTAGGCCGAAATATTTTAAGTGTTGTATTTTCTATTGATACTGTGTATACTAGAGTGACCAAATCATGAACTGGAAATAACGGGACACACCCAAGGAGGGTGTGGGGGGGGAGGTTTACCCTCCAGCTAAACAGGGGTCGGGGGGAGGGGCGTCCACCTGAAACTTTTTATTTGAAATATGATCATTTTAACTATTTTGAGACCTAGAAATCTTTTTAAATTTACCTTCACTTCTGTAATTGAATTTAAACTCTGAAGCATATCATTAACGAAAACAATAATTTCGCAGTGAATACTTATTTATTTAAACATATTTTACAACAAAATACAACACAACAAATTAAATTTCTCTAGTCTAGGATTTCAATTGAGGATATTTGGCTGTTGCTCCATCCATTTTTAAAACTGCTTACTTATCTAATATGTGAAAATGTTTTTGGTTATAGAAACGGGACATTCGGGCGTCCCGAGAGACTTTTTCGGGACACCGGGCACGATCAGGAAAAAACGGGACAATCCCGTTTTTACGGGACGTTTGGTGACCCTAGTGTATCTCCACCTAATGTTACTGTCGCTGTTTGAAACTTAATAATTAGAGGTACCCTGTTCAATCTGTGTGATGGAAACAGTGGAACAAGGTGTGTGGAGGCTTGGCTGAAAAGCCAGGACAATAAGAGAAGAACGCGTCGGCTAGGAGCCTACCTCATTAGACAGGACAATAAGAGAAGAACCCGTCGGCTAGGAGCCTACCTCATTAGACAGGACAATAAGAGAAGAACCCGTCGGCTAGGAGCCTACCTCATTAGACAGGACAATAAGAGAAGAACGCGTCGGCTAGGAGCCTACCTCATTAGACAGGACAATAAGAGAAGAACCCGTCGGCTAGGAGCCTACCTCATTAGACAGGACAATAAGAGAAGAACCCGTCGGCTAGGAGCCTACCTCATTAGACAGGACAATAAGAGAAATACGACGAGAAAGAGAGCCTAAGTTAAAAAAAACAAAAACCAAAACAAACTTAAGTGTTCGTCATTGTTGTTGCCGGAAGTTGGGTTTTCCAAAACCAAGATAACAGGAAGTGAAATAATGTATTTATTATTACTGTGAAAAAATAAGATTTTAACGGACACAAATATTTCGGAGATAGGTGTAAAAATCTAAGAAATAAAAAAAAAAAAAAAAAGAAATACTGGGATATTGAGGTTCATTAGTAGGAGAATATTTGAATAATTGCATATGGTGATTTGTGCCGAAAAGCTGACTTAATTTGTTTAGTTTTTCTCCTTCTCACGGTATCTGGTGGACAGGAAATCAGAAGAAGAAAAAAATTAACTCCTATCAGCATTTACCAATCTTACTCTACTCTCTACTCCTAAATAACGAACGCTTAAATCCTTCATAAATTAAAATAAACCGTAGTCCTGAATAAGTTAACTGTAGTATTAAACAGTCCTAAATGACGTACAATTTTTGGTAAGGTAATTAAGTTTGAAATTTTTGAATCCTCAAAGCGGTTATAATTTTGATGTTTGACAAAGAAGTTCCACCATGTCAGCAGCTCATCTCAAACTCAACACAGATTCCCAACGGCGGCTCCGTTACTGCCAGATCACTTGAATGTAGAGCAGGCGCGCCCAGTCGGTCGGCGCCATTGTCTCAAAGACAGAGATTGTCTACACTAGCCTACAGGGAAGCCTATCGATTGGTGTGTGTGTGTTTGTGCTAAATTGTGTATAGATATATATTGTTGTTTTTTTAGCGCCGTTAAATTTTCCACAAGATATAAACAAAGTTTAGCTGGACAGGTTTTAGAAATATGCACTTTATTATTTAAAAAAAAAATAAATAAATAAATAAAAAAAAAAGATCTAGTAGATTGTTTCGTTGAAGCTGAGATTGAGTAATTTTTTTAAAAAAGCTATTGGAATACCCTCTAATCCCAAGTACAAAAAAAAAAAAAAGCATATTTTTCCACAGCTTAATCAGATTTAACAGACCTTGTGTCGAGTCGAGACCTTGTTCTGGACATCCATGATGCCATGACAGACCTCGTTCTGGACATCCATGATGCCATGACAGACCTCGTTCTGGACATCCATGATGCCATGACAGACATCGTCTGGACATCCATGATGCCATGACAGACATCATTCTGGACATCCATGATGGTAGCCCAAATATTGCGAGCGCCGTAGGGTCTCGCTCCGGAAGAGGATCTCGACCTGACGCATCGCAGTGTCAGTATCATATATATCACGCTGTCGTGACATCAGTGTCAGATATGTCAAGCTTTCGTGATCTTACTGTCAGATATGTCACGCTGTCGTGATCTTACTGTCAGATACGTTATGATGTCGTGATCTTACTGTCAGATATTTCACGCTGTCGTGAGCTTGCTGTGCGAAATGTCACGATGTCGTGATCTTACTGTCAGATACGTTACGATGTCGTGATCTTACTGTCAGATATGTCACGATGTCGTGATCTTACTGTCAGATATTTCACGCTGTCGTGAGCTTACTGTCCGATATGTCACGATGTTGTAATCGTACTGTCCGATCTGTTACGGTGTCGTGATCTTACTGTCCGATATGTTGTCACGCTGTCGTGATCTCACTGTCATTCGTTGGAATAATTCTACCTAAGAGTGCGTTTGACATCTGTATGATTAATGAGAATAATTAAAAAAATTGGAAACCATGAATAATGTGAGTTGAAACCCTCAACCACTCCGTCAAAACCAACCACAGAAAACAATCAATGATGGCGCCATCAGATTGGATATTGATAACCTGTGCCGGAAACCCCGGAGTGTACGCAACATCTCAACTATTATGATGCACATGTTTGGTGTGCAAATGGTCTGTACGGCTGATCTGTTGGTGCTACCAATGGTCTGTACGGCTGATCTGTTGGTGCTACCAATGGTCTGTACGGCTGATCTGTTGGTGCTACCAATGGTCTGTACGGCTGATCTGTTGGTGCTACCAATGGTCTGTACGGCTGATCTGTTGGTCCTACCAATGGTCTGTACGGCTGATCTGTTGGTGCTACCAATGGTCTGTACGGCTGATCTGTTTGTGCTACCAATGGTCTGTACGGATGATCTGTTGGTCCTACCAATGGTCTGTACGGCTGATCTGTTGGTGCTACCAATGGTCTGTACGGCTGATCTGTTGGTGCTACAAATGGTGCGGTACAGTTAGTTGGCGTGGGAGTTAGATCTACAGTTATTTCACACCATCCAACATCAATTTTGGCTCGTCGGTTACAAAAAAGATCAAGATCTTCAAATGTAGAACAAACACAGACTCAGTTAGTTCAACCTTAATAGTATTATTATTTAAAAAAAATTGTCAAATAATTACATGTACAGAGATCCCGTGCCTAATTGTAAAACATACACAGGATTTAAAAAAAAATAAAAAAATATATATATACTCTATTTAAGTTTTAGAACACTACAAAACCTTGAGAGTCCATGAAGTGATCTAAGTAGATTTAAAAAACAACAAAAAAAAAACAACCTAATTTAGTTAATGTAAGTAAAGATACGGTACGTTGAAAGAATCCAATGTCATGTGTTTATATTATACAAAGGCCATAGGCATTTAACGCTCAACACTAAACAAACCAAACCAATGATTTCTAAATCACAATAACAACACCCACTCACAGCAGCACGTGTGATTCAATATTATCCTTGGTTTTTTTTATTTTTTTAAATCCAACAATTACTACTGCTCTTGACGGTCATACATCCAACATCTGACACACATTCATCTAACGTGAACACATACCCAACATCTGATGCACACACACCCAACATCTGATGCACACACACCCACCTTCTGATGCACACACATCCAACATCTGACGCACACACATCCAACATCTGATGCATATACATCCAACATTTGACGCACACACATCCAACATCTGACGCACACACATCCAACATCTGACGCACACACATCCAACATCTGACGCACACAACCCAACATCTGACGCACACACATCCAACATCTGACGCACACAATCCAACATCTGATGCACACACATCCAACATCTGACGCACACACATCCAACATCTGACGCACACACATCCAACATCTGACGCACACACATCCAACATCTGACGCACACACATCCAACATCCGATGCACACACATCCAACATCTGACGCACACACATCCAACATCTGACGCACACACAATCCAACATCTGATGCACACACATCCAACATCTGACGCACACACATCCAACATCTGACGCACACACATCCAACATCCGATGCACACATCCAACATCTGATGCACATGCATCCCACATTGAGCGGTATCACAGTTTCAGAGTATAACTTTGGGAGCACCATGCTGTAAACACCGTCTCAAGTCCCAACATCATCCAGTGGGTGACTTTTGTACAGCCTTACATTTGTACTATCACTATGTACATGTATGTACAATCTTGTCATCAACGAATTATAGACATATCAATTACAGCCAGTGGCGTAGCAAAGGGGGAGGGGGGTGCGGAGGGGACGGCACTTTTTTCTCTCCTTTATATGGAGGGTCAGCAGTTTCGGACAACAGCAGGGTTTTATTTCGTGGAAAGCGGGGGGGGGGGGGGGGGGGGGGGGGGGGGGGTACATCATCTGGGCTAGCCCCGGGGGCCACTAACCCTCGCTCCGCCCCTGGTTACATGGATCTTATAACCCCAAAACTAATGGGGGGGGGGGGGGGGGGGGGGTGGGGGCTGTACATCATCTTGGCTAGCCCCGAGTGCCACTAACCCTCGCTACGCCACTGGTTACATGGATCTTATAACCCCAAAACTAATATTTTGACACGAGGTTGTCGTGGGGTCACACTGAGGTCACACTGAGGTCACACTGAGGTCACACTGAGGTCACAGTGAAGTCACAGTAGGGTCACGGTGAGGTCATGGTGATTTAACAGTGAGGTCACAATGAGGTCACGGTGACTCACAGTGAGGTCACAATGAGGTCACAGTGAGGTCATGGTGAGGTCGCAACAGAAGAGTTGCGTAGAGCGTGCGACGATGGACATTAGGGTCGTATACTGTGGGCGTAGGTTCACTTACAACTCAAACTCTTGTCCCCGGATGTTTAAATCACGTGAGCACGATCAGTAAGCTAAAAATAGTACACTTGTGACGTAAGTTTCTCTAGAAAACTGAAATCCATGATATCCATGTTTTTTGTTGTTTTTTTAAATTTCTGTCCATTCTTCCATGACAACAAAAAAAAAAAAAAGGACTTCTTGGAGGAAGTGACGTCACAAACTCGTATTTAAATGGGTTTCAAACAGCGGCCATGCATAGCATAAGATGTCTACGTGATGACAGCACTTATCTTTCGGTGTAAAGTTATATACATATTTTTAATAGACCTATTTGAGCACGGTCTGAATTGCAACATCGTAACAAGATCAATTTTAAAAAAATGACAAAGTTAATATCATCACTGAATCACAATAACGACATAAATCAAAGTCATTAACAATTTGGGAGCGAATTCATTTACAGTTTATGACATTTATCCGTGAACACTGCACAGAGTTACGTCCCCCATCAGTTTGACGTCACCGACAGTCTGACGTCACCGGCAGTCTGACGTCACCAGCAGTTGCTCAAGACTTGTCTTTAACACCTGCGAGGCTTATTGTTGTTTCTCTCCTACCATGCAGTCATGTCGAGATCTTTGTCTGCGCATGCCCCAGAGAAACGAGGTATCTTTGAGGGCAAACGCGGAGAATTTCGTGGTTATGCCATCCACGCGATCTCATCTGGTGTTTCTCGCCTTGACCTTGTACACCCCAGTGGTTTTGGGGGTGGGAGGGGGGGTTATAATCCTCATATCACACATTGCAGATTTGATTGCCCGTTAAAATAGTCTTCAGAGTCCACCATGATCGCTGAAAAAGATTCAGTATGAGAATAAGTTTTCAAAATGCTTAAAACTCCCCCCTAACAACGAAACATTTATGGAAGAAAACAAACTACTTATTTCGTAACCTTAAGAACGATTGCGTCGCGAGGGCAAATAGACCCGGTAGTCCATGTTTATCCCAGTGAACTGGCAAGGGGCATCTTCGGCGGCTGACATTTTTCTTTTTTCCAACTCTGAGCTTTCCATCGTCATGGTACGCGTTTGAACCCGTCATGCAACACCCTGCTGTAGACCCAGAAGACCCCTACCCACCCCACACTTCCCTCGTAAAGTTCTAGCTGTGTTGCCATGGAACATTTTCATTTAGAAGTCTCTATTTTTTTTTTTTTAATGAAATTTTTAAAAGAAAAATGTTCTTCTTCTTTTTTTTTTTTTTAAATCGAACACTGCTCATCTATTNCCATGGAACATTTTCATTTAGAAGTCTCTATTTTTTTTTTTTTAATGAAATTTTTAAAAAAAAAATTTTTTTTTTTTTTTTTTTTTTTTTAAATCGAACACTGCGCATCTATTATGATGTTCCTATCTGAACTGGGGAATGGGGAATTTTGCCCCCACCCCCCCCCACACTTTTTTTTTATTCTTCTTTTCCCAGCATCAGATTCACCTTTCGCCTCATCGTGCCAAACCTGCCGGTGTTTGAATCCAACGTTATGCAGCTGGCGATAGGGAGTTCCTTGCCTCGAGCAGGAATCATCACGTGACTTGACTTGACTTGTCTCCAAACAATACGTAGATACATTTTTTTTTTAAAGTTATAGAAGCACGAATTAACATGGCCGCCCACCGGAAATCACATCAATGATTTAAAAACGCAAAGAAACGTTCACCATTCGTCAGTTTAATCCTGCATAGATCTTTTGGCTGGGCATAGATCTTTTGGCTGGGCATAGATCTTTTGGCTGGGCATAGATCCTTTGGCTGGGCATAGATCTTTTGGCTGGGCATAGATCTTTTGGCTGGGCATAGATCTTTTGCTGGGCATAGATCCTTTGGCTGGGCATAGATCTTTTGGCTGGGCATAGATCTTTTGGCTGGGCATAGATCCTTTGGCTGGGCATAGATCTTTTGGCTGGGCATATATCTTTTGGCTGGGCATAGA
This sequence comes from Lymnaea stagnalis, assembly GCA_964033795.1. Taxonomy (NCBI): domain Eukaryota; kingdom Metazoa; phylum Mollusca; class Gastropoda; family Lymnaeidae; genus Lymnaea; species Lymnaea stagnalis. Next base: position 126,627 of record CAXITT010000508.1, on the reverse strand, counting down.
TCCTTTGGCTGGGCATAGATCTTTTGGCTGGGCATAGATCTTTTGGCTGGGCATAGATCTTTTGGCTGGGCATAGATCTTTTGGCTGGGCATAGATCTTTTGGCTGGGCATAGATCTTTTGGCTGGGCATAGTTCTTTGGCTGGGCATAGATCTTTTGGCTGGGCATAGATCTTTTGGCTGGTTGGCTGTTCCAGTAGAGCGTCTGCCAGCTATTGTGGTCCGTACCCGATATAGCTATACATTTAAATGACTTTAAACTAAAGAAAAATTAAAATTTAATTCTCCATTACAGAACTAATATTACATTAAAGATGTCCTCGTTTTTAAGTTAACGCTCGTGTGAAGTGAACGTGTTACACCCCCTAAGGTCTGCCACCTCTTGAGTTCTGCCACCCCTTGAGTTCTTCCCCCCCCCCACATAATTTCTGCCACCCCTCTCTCCGTATTCTCTATTTTCTCTATAAGCTCTGAACAAGATATGTGTACGCAACATAATCTCTAAGACGAATCACATAGAAAAATACTTACTCAACAGATTTGCACGCTTAGACTGTGATGGAGAGAAGTGGAAAGGTTTGTTTACATTAAATCAAAGTGATACTAGCAACATTGTGTGGCATAAATGATGGTGATCAAAAATAATAAAAGGGTGATAAATTGCGGTGAAACGGCACGATGGTAGGTAGAGGTAATGATGTCATGTAATAAGATAGTGTTGAATGAAGGAAATACATTGGTGATGTATTATGGTGGTAAAGTTGTGATATGTGATGTGGTAAAGTTGTGACATGTGATGTGGTAAAATTGTGATACCGGTATGTGATGTGGTAAAGTTGTGATATGTGATGTGGTAAAGTTGTGATATGTGATGTGGTAAAGTTGTGATATGTGATGTGGTAAAATTGTGATACCGGTATGTGGAGTGGTAAAATTGTGATACCTGTATGTGATGTGGTAAAATTGTGATACCGGTATGTGATGTGGTAAAGTTGTGATAAGTGATGTGATAAAATTGTGATATGTGATGTGGTAATATGAAGATTACAATGTTAAATGTTATAACGATAGATAACAGCAAAGGTGATGGTATATACCAGCGGTTCTCAACCTGTGGGTCGCGACCCCTTTGGGGGTCGCACGATCTTTTCCAGGGGTCGCCTATGACCATCTGAAAACACATATCCTTACAGCTATGAAATAGCAACGAAAATGATTGTGCGGCTGGGGGTCGCCACGACATGAGAAACTGTATTAAAGGGTCGCGGCACTAGGAAGGTTGAGAACCACTGGTATATACGGTGTATATTGACAGCAAAGTGATGTGCTATACAACAGCTCAACTAATCAGAATTTTAGTGTCTACCTGACCAGGGACAAGGGACTACACTCACCTGGCCGTGCACAGATCCACGAGAGAGTTATCCCGACGGATGACACCCGACGAGTCAGATATCTGGTAGATGAGTCGACTGGACTCGAGACGCTCACTGGTGGACGAGGTAGAAATGGTGGGCGTCACCTGAGCTTCTATTACCTCGTTTTCATCCCTGTCTGTGCCTAAACCAGAGGGAAAACCCAAAGTGGGCGTGTTTTCGACGAGGGGCGTGCCGTCGTTCGGAACACTGTCAAAATTGGACGTGTCTCTTGGGGCTTCCACCACAGCAGATTCACCGCTCGGCGGGTTTGTGCTTGCGTCTTCGCTGATGGGCGGGCCTCGGTTGAAGGAGTCTTGGGTGGGCGTGTCCATACACGTATCGCCAGTTATTGGGGTCCGCATCCGGCTCGAGTCTTCGTTTGATCCTTCTGCGTGGACGCCTATGACAGGATGGTCAGAGTTGACCGCGGTCGTGTTTTTGTCCAGCACTGCGGGTTTGTCCACTGCAAGCGGCTGTGAAGGTCTGGAGAATGTGTCGGGCATGTTGATGACCAGCAGATCCACAACGGGCGTGTCGGCGTCCAGCGGGAACACCGAAGAGCTGCTTCCGGATTTCGAACTGCTGTCGTCCGCCAGACCGCCCTGGCCGTTCGGCTGATGGGCGTGTCCATCCGAGAGCGGCCGCTGGGGGTCAGCGCTTACGGCGTAGAGCCGTTGCCGGGAGACGGGGCTGCCCCCCTCGTCGTCGTTGTTGCGGGGCCAGGCCGGGGCCCCACCCTCTCCGACGGTGACATCGCTGACCCCGCCTTCCGAGTTTATCAACGGGTTGGACGCACTTTTCCCGCTTTGGTGTCTTGGAACGAAATGATTGGTCGGAGGCGCGAGAACTGCCGGGTTCATCAACGAAAAAGGGCGTGGCGTATTCCGACTGCTCTTCACCTCGTCCTCCAGCCGCCACTCAAACCTCTTGTGTGGCTGGAGCCCGGCCGCTCGACCCATCTCAGACCAATCCTCGTTCGCGTGGGCGTCGTCGACGTCCTCGTGGATGCTGTAGGACGCCGAGGACACGTCCGAGTCGAAGCTGTCGTAGGAACTGGAGTAGCTGTCCCTGTCCGGAGGGGCATGGGCCTGTGATGCCGAAGCAGGCTGGTTGTTTGAAGCACGCGTTCGCAGGTCATCGGACGAGGGCGTTGGTAGACTGTTTGGCGGAGGCGCGGGCTTTCCGGTGCGTCCAGGGGGGCGCTGCCCGTTTAATGGAGGCGTGGGGTGTCCGAACGATGTAAACGTGAAGTGGACGTGAGCGTCTGGGTCACTTTTGACCGACGCGCGATCGCCGCTTTGAGAACCGGTCGGGGCACTCGCAGAGTGGTCATTTCCGACTGAAGCGCCCACCGACGTCGGTAGATCGGTCGGCCTGCGCGAGGACAGAGGCGTCTTTGTTGACCGCTCGCGGGCGTTGGGTACGCACTGACCACCCAGGATCAAGACGGAGGTATCAGGAGTGGAGACGGCGGCGGCTCCGGACATTTGACCCTTGGCGCCATCGAGACCATCCGTGGCTGCACCGTGACCCTCCACGGGGACGTAGGTGGCAGGGGGGATCTTATCTAAGGGCCCGCAACTTCTGACGTTCGGCTGGTACTCTCCCCTCGAGTTGAACATCCTCTCGTGATCTCGAGACCGTTCATGGGTGGAGAGCATTTCGTCAGGGGCAACCTGTAACGGGGCAAGTGACAGTTTATCAATGGACTGTTCAACGTGTCCGACTAAAGGCGATTATTAATAGATATTATTGAAGAATTTGAATTTAAAAAAAAAATTACAAATGCATTATATTAACCAGCACTAAGCGAAATTTAAAAAAAAAAAAAAGAAATCTTTCAAAACACTCAGCGAAACACCATTTGGTATTACAAGAATTTAAATATTTAAAAAAAAATGTATTTGATAGATCCCAAGTGCTTTGTACGTTATATGCCTGTCATACCTGGCACTCCTTACAATACAATCTTTGGACATATCTGAACATCTCGCGAGACAGGTCAAAGCCAATGTTTAGACTGCGAGACAGGTCAAAGCCACTGTTTAGACTAAAAATCGGTTGTGGAAAATGTCAGTCCGGTTTATTTCAGCAAACCGATAGCGTACATGAATGGACAAAAATGGTGGCATGGCATGCGCATTACAGCGTACCTGAGACTGACACCGGATGTTGGGAATGACCCCAGTGACGGCCAGCTGAATGGCCACCGCCAGCATCACCATCCCTATGAGACGTACCTTAGACTGACACCGGATGTTGAGAATGACCCCGGTAACGGCCAGCAGAATGGCCACCGCCAGTATCACCATCCCTATGATGTGCAGCGCGCCAAACTTGGCGAAGCCCGTCTCGTCCTGGAAGGCCACCACGGTCAGCGTGATTCCCGGGATGAGCAAGGGCACGGCAAAGGCCAGCATGCACATCCCAGCGCACGGCTTGGCGTCGTCGTTGAGGAACTTGTGCTTGAGGAGCTCCAGGAACGTGGGGTCGGCGTGTCCCTCGGAGCTGAACCTTAGAAGGAAACATTCGTTAAACATCTGTACACACTTAAACGAAAATTGCACGAAACAAAAAATAAATAAAAATCATCTGCCAAAGTGAATGATTCATTCTTTACCCGTCTACTGTCTTCTATGGAACTGTTACAGCAATAGGGACATCTTCTGCTCAATATTGGATGGATATATTCTAATTTGGATGGGTACATTCTAATTTGGAGGGGATACATTCTAATTTTGATGGGGTATATTCTAATTTGGATGGGGTATATTCTAATTTGGATGGGGTATATTCTAATTTGGATGGGGTATATTCTAATTTGGATGGGGTATATTCTAATTTGGATGGGGTATATTCTAATTTGGATGGGGTCTAGTCTAATTTGTATGGGGTATAGTCTAATTTGGACGCGTGGTAAGATGGCGCCAGCTGTTATCCACTCGACATTTCTGTTGCGGGCTGTCGTCACATTTTAAAGTTTTGTGTTGCCAGGCGGAGAAGCCTCGAACCTAAATTGCCAGAGAAAAAAGCAAAAAAAAAAAAAAACCTGCACATTTTAACTTTCGATACACGTGATAAGCAAATGAGTTAGGGACCAGCACGATACAGACCTACTAGTGTCGTCTGACCTTGTTAGTAACACTAAGCTATCAGGGCTTCTGTGCGGTGCCTACACTAGCTTCAAACAAGACGCAATGTTTCTATCGGTGAAATGATTCTTCAGGTTTTTTCACAATTTTGGAAAAGTTTTGGGGTTGAGATTTTTTATTATTTTTTTAAAAAATTTTCGTCTGTATTGCTAAAGAATTTGTACGCAGGGGCGTAGCTAGGGTTAGTGCCAGGCACACAACCCCCTTTTTTCCAAGAAAAAATAAAAATCTAAAGCTGGCGGAAAATGCACCCCAAAAATAAAATTGGCGCCCAGGGTGGAGCACCCCTTGAACATCCTATCTCTTTTTCTACGTCACTGGTTGTAAGTTCAAAACGTTTTAAGGCAAGGCTGTTGCCATGACAGATGTAAGAAATTGTTGTAGCTTAAACAGTGAACGAGAGATGTGAACGAGAGATGTGGCTCGAGCAACGAGAAGGTGGTTAGTTTGAGCCGTTTCTTTCAACATCCTGTTTTTTGCTGTTTTCTTTATCATCATGTTTTTTTCCTGTTTTTTTGCTGTTTCCTTTATCATCATGTTTTTTTCTGTTTTTTTTTTCACGTTCCTGTTTTTTTGCTGTTTCCTTTATCATCATGTTTTTTTCCTGTTTTTTTTTTTCTTTTCCTTTTTTTTTTTTTTTTTTTTCTTTTTCTTTTTTTTTTCTTTTTTTTTTTTTTTTCTATCGTTTCCTTTCTTTGTTTGTTTGTTTGTTTGTTTGTTTGTTTGTTTGTTTGTTTCTTTCTTTGTTT
>CAXITT010000508.1:58961-103776 GCA_964033795.1 Lymnaea stagnalis | reverse complement strand
CCCCCCCCCCCCCGACCTGGGCTCAACGCACACCTTAAACTCAATCACTGCAGCTTCACCCCCACCCCAGCCCCCCCCCAATCCCTTTTCCCACCCCCTTCCACCCCCACCCCCCATGCTGAAAATATAAACATGCGTATGTTCCTTGTCGACGTCGTAATCTCCGAGGTCATGTTTTGATTGGCGCCGAGTCAAGCAGCTTATTCTGCGGGGATTCCTCGAGCCAACATACAAAGGTCTACACTCACAAACACGCCTACACACACACTCACACACACACACACATACACACACGCGCGCGCTAACACACACACACACACATAAAATTAAAAAGTATTTCAACAGCGGCATTCACATTGTAGGTCTTCTACTGCCAAATTTGATTTTTAAATAATTTATGTATAGCCACCCATCCAAATGATAAAAAAAAAAAGGGAGTGGGGTGCCGGGTCGTGCGAAGGGGGTGCCCCCCCCCGGCACCCTCTTCAGATGGCGGTGAGGATTAAAATGGTTTTTAAGGAACATCCAAAATTGAGGGCCTTCATCAAATCGCATAGCTCCAGCCCTGTGGCGCAATGGAGCATCTAATACTGACGCCCTGGTTTGTGCGTTCAAAACTAACGCCCCCCACCCCACTACAACCTCACGTCATTGGCGTAGCTGGAGTTGGTGCCACCTGGAACTGGCCAAGATTTTTTTCCCCCCCCCCCCCCACACACACACACTTTTGAACGCAAATAATCACTGCAAGTTGGCCGATAATGCTGCGCCTCCATTTAAATAAAGAAAGAATGTGTCGTCCAAGACTGACTGCCCCCTCCGCCTCTTTCTACGCCACTGCTTGACTTATACGTTCGTTATTTCTTACCTAAAAACAAATTCGGCCTAAGGGGGAGTGTCGGGGGGCGCTTCGGTCAGGGCGGCACTTATTTTTGTGGAGGCATTTTCGGTAAACTCTATATAATTGACACGGGTTATTTTTTTTCTAAAATGAGTATTATGTCCACATTGTGGTCTTCGATCTATTAGGAGCACCAAACTCAAGGAGCGACCCGGCGGCGTCACAACAATAAACTCCAGCAGTGCTCCATGGAGCTACAACACCCTACAAAGACATATAAACAACCATTCACCGCGGGTAATGGAAGCGATTGCCTCGGGCAAAGTTGTAACACACGGTAATTACATTTGACCGTCGTCAGCACCCAATTAATTAATTAAATTTATAATTTTCAATGAAACCTTTTCTTTTTATGTGGTTGAACGAACAAATCTGTTCGCCGGCGAAAAAAAAAAAGTATATGGAAAAAAAATTAAATCCACTTTTCAAATGTATCCCAAATTATTAAATTGAGAGGTAATAAATATTTATTGATTTTTTAAATTTTTTATTTTAAAATTTTTTATTTTTTATTTTATACTGAGATACATTCGGACTCTTTCTGTGACAAGTCCTCACGTGTGTTCCTTTGTTAAATTAGTTAAACACGGGGGTGGGGGGGGGGAGGGGTGGGGGTGGGTCGATGTCGCGATGTCAGATGATTTACCGTCGGGGTAAAGGTTGTTTTTAAAAAAAATTAATTAATTTTTTTTTTAATTTTGGGGGGGGGGGGGGGTGGGGGGGTGGGGGTGAGTCGATGTCGCGATGTCAGATGATTTACCGTCGGGGTAAAGGTTGTTTTTAAAAAAAATTAATTAATTTTTTTTTAAATTTAAAGAATTTTTTTTTTTTTGCTGCTTAGCTCTATTCACAAATTTTTATTTAAAAAATAGAGCTTTAAGAATCCAAAAGGTTCCTTCTAATAATTTTAAGCGGTTATCTGACAGGCACTTTTTAAATGTGTGCACGCAGAAGAAGTCGACATGATTTCCAGACTGATCCCTGTGTTATTTCTTCATGTAAAGTTATTGGTAGTTGTTATCGAATAATTCCCTTGACAAAGACTCATAGCATGACGAACCTTCTCTAAGAATTAATCATTTATATCACTACTTTTAAAATAAGAGTCTAAAGGGATGACAAACTGGTCATAATTTTGAATTATACTTCACCCACCAGCACACACAAAAAAAAAATAAAAAAAATAATAATAATATTTGGAAAATTGAAGTGGTCTCAAACTACCAGAAATCCGATTGCACTAAGAGCCGTAAAACATCAAAAATATATGCTATTATTATTATCTTAGAGTAACTTACAGCTTATCTTAACACAACTTTACACTAACATGACGTTGTTGTTGTGCAACAAATGAACATCGTTACTAAGTTAGGATTCATTAAAAATTTTGTTGGGCAGTATAAGGTTAAAGAAAGAAAACATACAAAAATAATATATATTTACATTTTGAGAGGCAGGGTGTTGCCTGAGTTTTCTGGTTACAAAAAAAAAATGTGCATGATCATTAATAATTATTCAGTGAAAGGTTTGAGAGATTTTAACTTACATAGTCGTTGATTTCCGGTTCCTGATAAATATGGCGATGTAAACAATTTCACGTGTTCTTTTAAGTTTTATCATAAAACAAATTGAAATGGAAGAAAATGATCCTAAGAAGTCTCATAGGCCCCGCCAGGCAGGGAGAAAGGCAGAGAAAAAGAAATCAAAGAATAAACATGAACAAGAGTTGACCGCAAAGCAGCGAAACCCTCGAGCTTTTGCTATCCAGTCTGTAAACAAGGCTGCAAAAGCATTCAGAAGGTTTGTAAAAAAAACACTTTTTCTCTCTCTTGCTACTTGTTTGAATACATGCATTTTAAAGTGCTTATTATGATTTTTATGGTTAAAGTGCAGTTCGGGTGCGTATTTTATTTCTTAACGCATTTGGTGTATATGCTGTAAACTTACATGTAAATGTAGCCCATATTAGCCATATTCTTTATTAAATTTAAATTAACTCCAGGCAGTTCAGTAAATAAATACTTTTAAAGTTCAACTATAAGTAATACTAACAACTAATAAAAGATATTAGTAGTTATCTAATGCTAAATTGTACAGCGCTAACTTTTCTTTTTATTTGTTTTCTAAAGCATCTTTGAAAATCCCCCAAACATACTTATATTAGCCTGTGTTAGGCTGTGGTGAATGATCTCTCCATTTATTTTCTCTCCCAGATTTGTTAGCATATAAAATAAGTTTGCATAGCTAAATGACATGTTCAAAACTGAAGTCATGTTAACAAAAAGGAAAATAAGGGGGTGGGGGTGTTGAACTTAATAAAATATTCCATTTTGGGTAGGCCCAAAAATTCGGCATTTTCTAATATAAGCGGGGTAAATATAATTTCAAAAAAAGGCCCCTGGATGGTGAATGGATCTAGACCAAAGTTAGTAAACATACACTGGAAAATCCATTTTCAAATAATGCAGGGTACTGAACTCATAATTCCACTCATTTTTCCTAATATAAGCAATATACATTTTAATTTTAAATACCAGTAGTAGTAGGCTTAGACAACAATATAGGCTTCTGCGTGAATGCATTGACATAGACATAGGCAAATGTTTGTAGCTCTATCCTAAATACTTCATAATAATCATAATCCATACTTATAATATTGGTTAATTTAAGGGTAGCCTAATAATATTCACTCCTTTTAGGCCTGGTTAAGAATTTTCCAGAAAGTTCAAAATATCAATAAATAAATTTATTATAATTTAATTTCTTGTTTTGTTTTTGTGAACATGCCTTCAGTTTGTAAATTTCATTTAGCATAACAACTTACAGATGAAAAAATCTGGCATATATGTTGAAAATAAACTGTGAGAGATTTCTTTACGGCATTCAAGGGCTATATATCATTGGGGGCTGTTTAACAATGCTTTGGAAATCAAATAAAAAATAAAAGTTAGCGCTGTACAATTAAGTGTTAGTTAACTATTACTTCCTGGAGTTAATTTAATAAAGAATCCACATAAATCTATTTGCGAAAATACGATAAGAAATAATATACACACCTGAACTTCACATTACTGACTGATTATCCCTTTTCATCCTTAAGCCTACTTACTTCATTACTTTAAACCTCCCCCCCCCCACCCATTCAGCAAAGTAATTTAATGCTGCCAGGAGTGATATATGGTATGTAACCGCTCTGTTAAAGTAAACCTGTGATTTTAAAATTATTCTTATTTGTTTTAAATTTGGTTTTCCAGAACAGCGGATATCAAGACAAGGAAACAACACATTCCCAAAGTTGACCGGACCCCAACAGAGCCTCCACCCATTGTTGTAGCTATTGTTGGACCACCCAAAGTAGGCAAAACAACTTTGTTGAAATGTTTGGTCAAGAACTTCACTAAACAAAAATTAACAAACATCAAGGGACCAGTAACGGTAGTGGCAGGTAAGCTAGGAATAAAAAGTGTTGTAAGAATCACAAAATATGAAACATGATACTGATATATTATGGCCTACTGTGTTTAATTTGAACCAAGGATAAATTGTTTTATTGTACTTTTTTTTTCACCATTTAGGTAAAAATCGACGTCTGACTTTTATCGAGTGCAATAATGATATTAACTGTATGATTGATGTGGGGAAAATTGCTGATTTGGTAAGTCACAGATTCTTACGTAGATTATTTAAAAAAAAAAATTGATGAGCTAATTTTTGGTTGCCATTTCTTACTGGGGAGTACATATGAGCCTTGTGTTTTAATGAACGCATGATATGATATGCACATTGATCTTTTAGGATATGCCCTCAAAATGTATTGAATATGATAAAAATGAGTAATTGTGTTTTTAAGGAAATTTTATCCTAAATTCTGCTTCATTACTTTCCGTGCTCACAATTAAGTCTCTATTCATTTTGTTCATCATGACTTTCTTGTCAGGTTTTATTAATGGTAGACGCCAAGCAAGGTTTTGAAATGGAAATATTTGAGTTCTTCAATATCTGCCAAGCTACTGGTTTCCCACGGTGTATGGGAGTTTTAAACCACTTAGACATGTACAAAGATGGCAAAGCTGTACGAAAACGTAAGAAGACGTTGAAAAGCAGATTTGAAGTTGAGTTGTATAAGGTACGAATAACAAAATAGTCTTATTTATTTCGGGATCCTTTAAAGATAATAATTATTTTTGTAGCATTGAAAATGTGTAAGGATATTGAAAGAAGGTTCTTAGATGATCCACTAATCATTTGCTAGTTTAGCATAAGTGCATTCAATAAGATGTTGGTGTTTGTACCGACCTGGATCATACAATTCTAGTAACAATCTGTTAATTTTTTAATTTTTTTTTTGTATTTCAGGGTGCACGTTTATTTTATCTCTCCATGCTTGTCAATGGGGAATATCTGCAGAATGAAGTCCACAATCTCTGTCGATTTATTTCGGTCATGAAAATGACCCCTCTGGTTTGGAGGGCCTCACATCCTTATGTCTTAGCCGACAGGTAATGCCGATGTTTGGTCATGTTTTAACCAGAGGTTTTGCTGGTCTGTACTGTTTTAGAATAGTCCTGTAAACATTCAAATGTTTTTTTAAAAACATATTTTGTGTGTGAGTCTACTTTCAAAGCCGTTGATTGTCCGCCAATCATTCAATGCATTTCTCATATTTTATTTGTTAAATTAGTGGGCCTTCTATTCAGTCTTTAGACTTTTTGTTTGTTTGTATCTTGGATTTGTAGATGTTAAGTAAGTGGGCCTTCTGTTGAATTAGTGGGCCTTCTGTAAAATTAGTGGGTCTTCTATTTAGTCTTTAGACTTTTTGTTTGTTTGTATCTTGCATTTGTAGGATAGAAGACATTACCAACCCAGAGAGCATCAGGCAGAATCCAAAGTGTGACAGGGTTGTCAGTTTGTACGGTTATATGAGAGGCACCCACATGAAATCCAAGTCAATGGTACACATTGCAGGTATACATTTGTATGTTTATTAGCTGTTATTTTTTCAAACTTACATGACCAAATTATAATTTTGATACCTTTTCTCTCCGTGTTACATATACATATCATCCATTTCGGATATATTTGAATCTAACTGACACTTTACATATCCTGAATCACCCAGGTTGTGGTGACTACGTCATAAAAACCATGACATTTCTCCCCGACCCTTGTCCGACGCCTCTAATGGAGAAGAGGAGATCACTCAACAAAAGAGAACGTTGCATCTACGCCCCAATGTCTGGTGTAGGGGGCATTGTCTACGATAAAGATGCCGTGTATATAGACATGGGGAAATCATCACAAGAAGAGGTCGGTTCATCTTTGTTATTATACTTGGGTCTCTTTAAAGTGTGTAAGAGCCTTCCTATGGTTTAAGACCAGTGTGTCAAAAATGTTCATAGAGTTTAAGACCAGCATGTCAAAAATGTTCATATTGATTGATTGATGAGATATTTATATAGCGCTGGCATCCATGCTACTTTAGCATGCTCAGTGCACTCTGGTTTACTTAAATCTATTTAAACAGAAAAGTCTTCAAATGTTTCTTCAATGATGTTCTATCAATATCAATTCCCCTGAAAGATTGAGGCAAACTTTAAGACCAGTGTGTCAAAAATATTCACATAATTTAAGACCAGTGTGTCAAAAATGTTCATATAGTTTAAGACCAGTGTGTCAAAATGTTCATATAATTTAAGACCAGTGTGTCAAAAATGTTCATATAGTTTAAGACCAGTGTGTCAAAAATGTTCATATAGTTTAAGACCAGTGTGTCAAAAATGTTCATATAGTTTAAGACCAGTGTTTCAAAAATTTTCATATAATTTAAGACCAGCATGTCAAAAATGTTCATATAATTTAAGACCAGTGTGTCAAAAATGTTCATATAGTTTAAGACCAGTGTGTCAAAAATGTTCATATAGTTTAAGACCAGTGTTTCAAAAATGTACATATAATTTAAGACCAGTGTTTCAAAAATGTTCATATAGTTTAAGACCAGCATGTGAAAAATGTTATTACAACCATTCAAATGACCATTTCAAAGTTGTATAGGTGCTTGACTTTTGGTGCGGAACTATTGGTGCTGAAGGTATCTGTAGTCTTACTGTTATTGCAGACATTCTTTCGTAGTTTAAAGTCTTGTGTCATTTCATCAGGATAAGCCCTCAGGCCTTGTGGCGGCACTGATGGAGAGTCTAAAGCCCATGGATGAAAAAGTCAGAGAGAGCCAGATTTCTATCTTCAAAGGCGGGCCAGCAATATCTGGCTCAGAATTTGACAGAAAAAGGTAAGAGGTGAATAGAAAGTTGATGGCTCTTGGGATTGGTGGCTCTTGGTCATTTACCACACAGATAAGTCAGTGTATGGCAGTTGACATGTAATTTATCAATGAACTAGTGAGTTTCAGTAAGATTTACTTGTATGTGTGTGTGTGTATATATATATATATATATGTGTGTGTGTGTGAGCTATAGTGAAATTTTTTTGTTTGTGATATGTCAGTATATAGCACTGGCATAGCATTTGTTGGACTACACGTAATACTTTTAAACAACTGCATCAGAAGGGGTTGTCTTTGAACTGCTGCAGTTGTTCGGTTCAAAGTTCAGCAGTTTCAACCATCTTTACAGTGGTGCTTCGACCCAACTGATTTTTATGCCCAATCGTTTCAGACACCGTGATAAAAACAGTGATGACGAGGAAGAAGATCAAGAGGACACTGAGGATTCTGGGATGGACACGGACAGCAGTCATGGTGATGATGACAGTGAGGACCAGGAAGATGAAGAGGTGACGTCTAACTAACTAATTCAAACATTGCAAAGTTAACCCCTCGATTAACATTTGTTGTTGTTTGTATGTATTGCTCTCATTTCTTTCTGTTCGGTTTCTTGTCTTGCAACTCTACAGGGACCATTGCTTTATATTGTTGTGATAAAAATCCATAACATTTTAATGAAACAAAAATCAATAAATAAGCTATTTTTCTTTTATTAGATAATAATTGAAGGACTGCATTCAAGCTTTGTGAATGAAATAATCTCCTACTAACTACTAATGTTTCTCAATTTCCCTGTATTTCTTCTTTTTTTTCTTCTTATTCCTTAGATTTTTATGTTTCCCTAAATATTTTAGTCCGTTAAGATTCTGGACATTATTTTTCACAGTACCAATATTTATATTCTTTCACTTCCTGTAATCCTACTCCCAGCAACAACAAAGGAGATCTCTAAAGTTTTTTACCGTGCTCTGTTTCTTGTCGTGCTTCTTTTTGTCCTGTTCGCTGAAGAAGGCTCTAAGCCGAAACGTTCACATCTTATTGTCCTGTCTTTTGACTCAAGCTTCAACAGACCTTTGTTTTACTATTTCATTTATTACCAGGTCAGATAACTCTTGTATACATTTAAAAATTCAGGCATTCAGAGAAATGTTTTGAGTTTTGTTTAACTTTGCCACTCTCCCAGGCTGAAGGTCCTCCAAAGAAGAAAAGGAAAACTCTTAATGATGGGGGCGAGGTTGAGCTGAAGTCAGAAAGTGATGACGACGACGATGATAGCGGTCCTGAAGATGAGGAGGAACAAGATGAAGTGAACGACAGTGAAGAGGATGACAGTGATGAAGAGGGTGGTGAGCACAAACCTATTTCATTTCTGTAATAACTGGCCCATGGCTCGGCCACCAGACCTCTATCAACTTAATGTTAGGGTTATTGAAAATCGGATTTTTAAAAATAATAGCATTTCATGTAAATAAAAATCTCTTAAGAATCAAGTGCCTATGGATAGTTTCTATGTAAGACTGCTACACAAGATTTTTGGCTATAAATTTTATCCTGCTCCTACAGGGATGCTCAAATGGAAGAAAAATATGTTTGCAAAAGCTGCCATCAAGCACACCACTAGAAAAAATTATTTCAAAATGGTTTATGGAGAGGGTAAGTGTTTTGTTGTTTTTTTGTTGGCATAATAATTTATGGACTTTACACCTTCAAACATGCATTGATTTTGATGTCAATTGTGTACATGTGGGTGGCAAGAAGCACCCTTTCTACCCACACTAGCCCACTGTTTGGGACCCCTGAAATGGGATTATTATCAACTTTGAAACACTGCTCCTTGTTCCTGATGTCAAGGATATTTAGTCATGACTGAAACAAGCCGCCCTAACATAAAAGCATGGCCACTCAAACCCGACTGTTTATTGTGTTGTGTAAATGTGGGTGGGGGTCGATCATTTCACACTCTTAATATAAAGACTTGCATTGGAGGATACGCTTCTTTGATTTTGAATTGTAAATATTAAACCAAAAGTCTTTGTTTGGATTAAGAAATGCAGTATTTCTCATCAATAATTAATGTTTGGGTAAATCCAGACCATTTTACTCTTACGATTTCGGCGTACAATGTAAGATTTTGAGTTGTATACATTCTATATACTGTATGTTTTTTTTTGTTTTTTTCACTATTAAGATAATCTATTGAACGCTTTTGTGATGATATTATACGATTTTATGAGTTTGAGGGTAAACAAGTCTGTAAATCTGTTAGGTCCTTTGACATATGCTTTACATAAATCTTTCTTGAACTAGATTCAGGTCATGATGCCGAGAGTGACACTGACCAGAAGGATGACGACCTGGCTGGTTTGTTTAAAGTCCTCAAGAAACAGAGTGGTGACAACAGGCAAGAGGACAAACACACCATCAACAAGATGGACTGCAATCATGTGGTCGCTGATGATAAGTGGAAGTTAGACCAGGTAGGTCAAGGCTACCCTCATGTAGGGGTAGTTAGTAAATAACTGAATGTCTCAATTAGTGTTTCTAGCTTTGACTGGATTATCTGGATAAGGAAAACTAATGAATGGCATAAAGATTTAATTATTCCTTGTCTGAACCTCTATTTCTCTTAGTTGAGTGAGGAAATCCTGGACACTTTTGTGACAGGCAAGTGGGATGCCAGTGAGGATGCTAAAGCCAGGTTGGATGAAGATGGTAGGTTTGTTACATAATGTCATCTTAGATGTAGAAACAATGATTTTATTTATCTCATTTGATATTTCACCTTGTGAATCAGGATCACTTTCACTTCTTTTCACTTATATTTAAAATTTTTGATTTTAATCAATATGCCAGTCAAGTTGTGGTTTTTATTTGGTGGAATTGTTATTATTTATTTCCTATGTAACAATTCATTCCTTAATAATTACAATGCATATCTCATTCGATATTTCACCTTGTGAATCATGATCACTTTCACTTCTTTTCACTTATATTTAAAGTTTCTGATTTTAATCAATATGCCAGTCAAGTTGTGGTTTTTATTTGGTGGAATTGTTATTATTTATTTCCTATGTAACAATTCATTCCTTAATAATTACAATGCATATCTCATTCGATATTTCACCTTGTGAATCATGATCACTTTCACTTCTTTTCACTTATATTTAAAGTTTCTGATTTTAATCAATATGCCAGTCAAGTTGTGGTTTTTATTTGGTGGAATTGTTATTATTTATTTCCTATGTAACAATTCATTCCTTAATATA
Source organism: Lymnaea stagnalis (assembly GCA_964033795.1). Lineage (NCBI taxonomy): Eukaryota > Metazoa > Mollusca > Gastropoda > Lymnaeidae > Lymnaea > Lymnaea stagnalis. The sequence continues at coordinate 93,329 of CAXITT010000508.1, read as the reverse complement.
TATAATTCAAACAATTTGCACAAATCAACTTGACTGTTTTCAGATGCCATGTTCGGGGACTTTGAAGATTTAGAAACTGGAGAAAAATTTGTATCAGAGAAGAAAGGTGGTGGTAATGATGGCAGTAACGATGAGGATGATGATGATGATGATGATGATAAAGAGGGTGACGATGACAATGCAACTAAACAAGTCAATGCAACAGAGGATGGAGAGCGTATGTTTTTTAAATCACAATTTATATTATAATTTAGTTATCAGTACATTGAATGTGAAACAAATGAAAAGAAATTAACAGTCTTGTTTACAAAGAGGTGTGCTTCGTATTCCAGCAAAAGGATCAGTTTCTCTCAAATAATTTTAATAATTTAAAAAAAATTAATGTTGAAGTTAAACTGTCAACTAAAATTTTAAAGTTTAGATTTATTTTAAATACAGTACCATCCTAAGTTGCTTGAGGCAGGAAATATGGAGTTCATAATTATACATTAAAATGAATTAATGTAATAATAAACCATTGCTCTGACGATCTCCCACAAATCACAGTTATAAGAATGGAAAGCAGCTGCATGGTATGTAGATGAATATATGGGTGTTGAAATATTTTCTTTAGCCGAGACCGAGCAAGAGAAGACTAAAACAAAAGCAGAGATGACTGCACACGAGCGAAGACTTTCCAAGAAAAGAAAGATTAAGGAACTTTTTGACAAAGATTATGACACAAAGGGAGAATCGGAGTTCTATGATTCATGGAAACAGGAAGCTGACGATCAGGCAAAGGTAAGAGGTCACGCCCCGATGTGCAGACTTGAGCTTGAAAACGAATCAGTTTAGTTTTCACCCCACTGAAGTATTTTAACCTCTGCCCTTCAATAGGCGCAGTCTTTCTTTGTTTTCCTGTTATTGAAAACGAGTTACTGACATGAAATACCAACGAAACAATAGAAAATCTCTGCCATTTTTATTGATGAAGGTTCAATATAATCTTTAGTTGGGAGTTTTTTCTTAGCTCAACATCCCCTGGCATTTAGGAGTTGATCTGTTATTTACACTGAAATCATATCCCCTGAAGCAAAGCATTTGAACTTGCATAAAATTTGTGTAATCATGATTAAATCTTAACATGTCTTTGTGTATGTACGCAATCTGTTTTGTATCCCTAGCTGAACAGAGCTGAGTTTGAGGACATGCCAGAGGAACAGAGGGTCCAGTTTGAGGGATTCCGCCCTGGCATGTATGTGAGAATAGAATTCGATCAGATGCCTTGTGAGCTGGTGGAGAACTTCGACCCCACATATCCAATCGTTATCGGTGGAATGAGCAACATAGAAGAAAAGCTGGGCTACGTCAACGTGAGTGCGGCTGGGGTGGTTTTAAATCTACGACAGCTAGATTTTTCTTCATAAATAGGATACAGTGGTGAACTATTTTGGTATCCCTCAGTGTTTAAAAATAATGAGTGTTTACAATTAGTGTTAAGCTTATACAATTATTGGAAGATGATGTTTAAAAAAAAAATTCAAAATATTGAAATGATTTTTTCAGTATAAACAATCTCTGATCTAATTCCTTACTAACGAATTTATTTCCACTAAATACTAATAACTCCTGAACTTTTTAAAAATTATTTTAACTTTAAAAATTTAAAAAAAAAACAACAACAGTGGGAATCAAATTAGAATTACCTGAAATATTTACATTAACTATAAACAAAATTTCAAGATGCCATCATCACCTCTTTTGTACACACTGGGTCCACATGCTTCTTACATTCTTTTTTTTCTCCGTGCAACTACAGGTGCGTGTCAAGAAGCACAGGTGGTACAAAAAGATATTAAAGACAAGAAATCCTTTAATAATCTCCCTGGGGTGGCGACGGTTCCAAACCATTCCGTTCTACTACAAGCTGGAGGACAACATGAGGCGTCGTATGCTGAAATACACGCCGGAGCACATCCACTGCCAGGCAACATTCTGGGGTAAATAAGTTGTCACATTAGTGTTAACACTCTACTTGGTGAGATTTACTGCAATCCCGTTATTTAGATGTGTAGTCTTGACCTCTTCTGCGGGCTCAACATAGCTCCTCTTCATTAATTCATTAAAACTCAAGCTTTTGATATTTTTAACCAGATAATGCAAAAGACCACGACCAGGTGTCCATATTATATCCTGTTTTTATAAATTTAAATTTTTGTGCCCTTTTTTTTAAAAAGCCAAATAATTTATTATGTCTTCTTATCTGCATTAAATGTTTGGCCTTGTATTCACATGGATGCATTTGTTTTTTGTTTTTTTTTGTAGGTCCTATCACACCACAGGGAACAGGATTTCTTGCTGTAGAATCAGTCTCAGAGAAAACAGTAAGTTTGTGACTGTGGATCCACATTAGTCACAGGAACATTAGAGGGTATTGAGGTTATGAAGACAGAAATGCATCTTGGTCCAACAGCCATTCTATCATGTGCTCTTCTGCCCAAGGCCGTAGTGAAACACAAGCTATTGTAATTATAGAGATCTTCTTTTTAACACACTCTATAGAGATCATATTTTTCAAGAAGACTTAGAAGATACATTTAATATGGCTCATCTATAAGATACATTTAATATGGCTCACTTATAAGATACATTTAGTATGGCTCACTTTTAAGAAACATTTAGTATGGCTCACTTATAAGATACATTTAGGATGGGTATCTTATAAGATACATTTAATATGGCTCTCTAATAAGGTACATGTAATATGGCTCTTTCAGTAATGCTTGTTGCTTTCTCACAGGCTAATTTCCGTATCGCTGCCACTGGTGTAGTTTTGGAGTTGGACCAGTCAGTGGACATAGAGAAGAAGTTAAAACTTGTGGGTGCTCCACTGAAAGTCTTCAAAAAGTCAGCATTTATACAGGTAAATCATGTTGATTATACACACAAGTCATCTTTATTACTGTTAAGTGATGTGGATCATACAGGCAAGTCATCATTTAATTCAGTATTTGCGCAAACGTTATAGGAGTTTCAACAAAATCTGTTGCAAGAAATGATATAATTTTCATGCCTTTTTTTTCACTCATTCAGTTTTATGTTCACCTGATAAGTGGTTTTTTTTTTTTTCATCAGAATATGTTTACCTCTTCGCTGGAAGTGGCCAAATTTCAAGGTGCCCGTCTGCAAACTGTGAGTGGCTTGAGAGGACAGGTCAAGAAAGCATTGCATTCCCCCCCTGGAGCATTCAGGGCGACGTTTGAGGATAAGATCAGAATGAGTGGTGAGTACCGATAGACCGAAGGCTGTGTTTAGTGGTCTTAAAGTCAGTGATGCTTACTGAATGGGTGTTGACACAGCTGAATGTGTAGTGGGGAAGACCCCAATGAGGTGAACACATGTGTCATATTTTTGTTTAAGATGGACTAAGCTATTGTTATCTTTTATAAATACATTTGCTTTTCAATGTTTTTCTTTATTTAAGACATTGCAATCATTCCAGTTTTGATTGTTTGACAATGTGACATTTATTAAAATAAAGAAACTAGTAGTTCTGACAGTGGATTCATTACACGCTGCCTATCAAGTCTTTATCTGTTCACTGACAAGAGACGAAGTCGACCTACTCATCTTGTCTAGTTGCTATGGAAATGCCTGACATTCTATTACAAATTTTAGTTGATATTTTTTAACTGTTCAGTTGTAACAAATTTTTTAACATGACTTATTGTTTTGTTCTCCTTATATCATAAGCCAGGGTTTTCATTTAAAAGAAGAGAGGGAGATGGGAGGGGTTGGCATTTTTGTGTTCCTGTAAATGACATGTTAATATTGGTTGTGTGTTCATGTACATGTCAATATTGGTTGTGTTTTGCAGACATTGTTTTCCTGAAAGCCTGGGTGAAACTTGAGATTCCCAAGTTCATCATGCCAGTGACCTCCCTTTTGTTGTCTCCTCAAGACAAACAAGTTTGGATGGGAATGAGGACCATTGGTCACCTGAGACACGAGCGTGGTCTACCCGTGACGCAGAAATCTGACTCCCTTTATAAGGTTGGTTTTATAAGATACCACATTGGACACCGTCAATTGTAAACTAAAATGTAGAAACATATTTCAACAACTTGTAATACTTTTATCCAGCGGTGACATCCTACCAGTTAGCACTGGTTTGTGCAAACCGGTTCTTAAAATTATAAAAACATAAGTAACTCTTAAATCATCTAAAAATAGTTTAGTTCAAGATGGCAGGATGGCATGTCTTGTCATAGAACCAGTTCCTGGAAATTTGGGATGCCACCAATGAAATCTATACTGAAATCCATTTTGCTTGCTGTGACCTTAATGATCCACTGTAACACCAGCATTGTTTTTATGAACAATTATTTTTTCAATATATGTAAATATTTAAAAATCTAAAGCTAATTTGTTTTACAATGGATGTATTGCCGGCAGTCTATCCTGTTAGTTAAACATACATTATTCTAAATTTAATAATTGCAGCAAAATAATCTCAAAGCGGTCTTGAGAACTTAATTTCAAAGAAGTCTTCTGAGAGTAAATGTGATTGCAAATGTAAATTTAAGTAATCAGCTGTGTTCATCTTTGTCTTTTGTTGCACTAATTTCGGACAATTTTCTGTTTAGCCCATCGTTCGACCAGAGAGAGAGAGAAAGCCCCTAGTGATACCCAGAGATCTAAAGAAACGGCTTCCTTTCAAAGACACCCCAAAGGAACTTAAGGAACCTAAACAGCCCAAGAGAGTTGCAGTAGTTATGGAACCCCAGGAGGCTAAGGTGATTTCATGGATACTTTATTTATTTATTTTGTTGATAATTGGATTTTACTTCAATTGAGATGAATCTATATTAACTTAAGTGTTTGGTTATGCCTTTGGAATATTCCCACAGTCCTTGTCCTATTTTACATACAATTTAAGATTAGATATTTTAGCCATCAGTTTGATGGACCATGGCTTTCATTATATCATATTACTGTTTTAATTACCGGGGTATAACATATTACTGTTTCAGATTGCTAACTTCTTGAAGCGTGTGAAAGCTCTTCACAACTTCAAAGCCGTGTCTGAGCACCGAGCAATGAGGCAGAGAGCGAAGCAGCACCAGAAGAAGAAGGCGGCAGAGGAGGCCGTCAAGCAAGAAAAACTCAAAGATGCTAAGAAAAGGCTGCATAAAATTTTGGGAGAGATGAAAAAACAAAAGGAAGGAAAGGATCACAGTTAAAAAGCAGGGGGGGGGGGGGGTTAATGGGGGGGAGGGGCTTTCAGGTTTTGTTTTGAAGAGTTGATAGTCTGATGAATGCATGGGAATTAAATCTTGTGTGGTGTGTGCTGATTGGTTAAATCTATTTATCAATATTTTGTAAGATATGATTTAATAATTATTGTCTACATCTTTAGTTATCTATGCATTTGTTTTATGAAGTTAAACATGAAATAAACACAAATAATAAACATCACACTAATTATTTTTTATCCTTATATTTATAGTTCAAAAAGTTTTTTTTAAAGGGGAAATAAAAAAATTCTCTTAAAAAAAAAAATATATCCAGCTCAAAAATGATTTTGCTTTAATTTAAGGTTCTCTCATGAAAGAATTTTAACAGCAAGGAAACAAATGTTCTTTTAAAGAAAGTCCTTTGCTTCAAACAAATAAGCAAATGTTACAAACAGTGGTGTGACAATCTCAACAAATGCAATCATCATAACTTCACCGTTATAGTCCAATTTTATGGTTCCAAATCGGCAAATAATAAACTATATGCCACTTGCCAATTTCATTGTTTCAAGTGAGCAAATAATCTGTAATTGGTCACTAGCCAATTTTTCTGTATTCGTCATTGTGTGACAGACACACATATGCTATCAAGATGTTAGATTTAAATCTAGACAATTTTAAAAGAATGTGAATGCTTCAATAGATTTTCCATCAAATTTGGTCTGTTTAAGACTCTTGAGTCTGAACTTGCTATCAGACATTAACCTCTTCACTATGTTTTTGTTTGCTGTTATCACACAATAACATGGACACCAAATAGCACTACCCTTTAGCTCCTGAGCTGTCAAGACTTTAAAATAGCTTGAAATGATGTGACCAATTCTTTCAATTCTGCAATAGCTGTCTCAGTACTCAAGCCACTTATTACAAAACTACTAAAGCCTGATCATTTTAGATGTAAACTGTAAAGATTCATTGAAGAGAATCTTTTTGTTTTCAGCAAAATGTTGCACTTACCAGGTACTACAAAAAGAGGATTAACAAATAAAAGCCTTGATCAATTCTCATACAACAGAATAGTTGATTTGATCAGGGCAGATATGAGTTAATGTGGTCAGACTTTTAAATCTAGGCCACTGGGCAACAGGAGACATCAGTAGTTAGTTTGTATTCTTGATAAATCAAAATTAAGTAAAATAACAATAAGAATGTTTTAGTCTCATGCTGGGTCCCGAATTGTGACTCATGGGGAACAAATGGAAGTTCAGCTTGCAAAGAAATATTGCCAACATATTAATGTTTTCTGAATTTCACTTTCAGAGTTATGCCCTCTAATATATACATTCATAACAACAACACATAAAAAAAACCCACAAAGTAATCAGAATAATAGGTAATTCAATTGTATTCATTACATACAAAGAACATTTTTAAAACAATCAATTCTCATGGTCAGTTAATTCCACATTAAAGTATTTAAAATTAAAAGTAAAACCATCTCACTATAAATACTTGTGACTGAATCATGGTCAACATTGTAGAGCAAATAGACCTAGCTAATGAGAAGACTATGGACCAGCCAGTCTAAGGTCTAGTTTTGTTCAACGGGTGCCACTGTCTCAGTTTGGACTTGATCTGGTTTTCCACTGACTTCGGTGGCAGAGGTGGCAGGATCATCAATAATAATAACTCCGTCGTCTGGTGCATCTGCAGCTTCCACGACGATGACATCTGGCTTGGGGTTGTCTGCCCCACCTTGGTCTCCATCACTACCTTCCATATGGTCCTCCATGTCTTTGTCTGAGCTGGGCTTGTACATGGGGTTGGGGATGTCCTTGCGAACTTCAAAGATCTGAAAGAGGATGGATCATATTGTTTAGAATAGGAGCATACTACTGTGGAGAGTTCGGATCACGACGGCGCCGGGGGCGTCTGACCAGGGTTACCGGCCATCTGACCAGGTACAGCCGGCGCCATCTGATTGTGGAGAGTTCGGATCACGACAACGCCGGGGGCGTCTGACCAGGGTTACCGGCCATCTGACCAGGTACAGCCGGCGCCATCTGACCAGGGATCACGATCGACGGATCAAGCGCCGGGGGCGGTACCGGCCATCTGACCAGGGCATTTCCCTGGGACGACTGGTTGGTTGGTAACCTGGCGCCGACTGAGAAAAGGGGGCGGCCAAGTACAGACCCAGGGACTTATAAATAGGGACCTCTGGACGGGACGGGATAGACGCGGCCGGACAGAGAAGCAGATAGCAGGGAGAACTCGGACGGTATGATAAGAGGGCAGTCAGAGTTGCGAGATGAGAGAAAGTATAAGCGAAGGGTCAGCCTAATAAAGAACAAGATTATAAGCATCAAATGTTATCGCCTGAGTTGTTCTTTAGTGAATGCCAGATATAGATGAAGGTTAGCAGAGAGTAAGCAAGGTTTCCTTACACTACTATAGAAGGCAAATATGCAACCCCATAGGTCAGCTGACACAACCCTGATATAGCATTAGGTTTCTAGTGCATATTTATTCGAAGGTGCATAGGAACTATGACAAAACCCTGATATAGCATTAGGTTTCTAGTGCATATTTATTCAAAGGTGCATAGGAACTATGACAAAACCCTGATATAGCATTAGGTTTCAAGTGCATATTTATTCAAAGGTGCATAGGAACTATGACAAAACCTTGATATAGCATTAGGTTTCTAGTGCATATTTATTCAAAGGTGCATAGGAACTATGACAAAACCCTGATATAGCATTAGGTTTCAAGTGCATATTTATTCAAAGTTGCATAGGAACTATAACCCTGATATAGCATTAGGTTTCAAGTGCATATTTATTCAAAGGTGCATAGGAACTATGACAAAACCCTGATATAGCATTAGGTTTCAAGTGCATATTTATTCAAAGGTGCATAGGAACTAAGACATAGTTTTTTTTTACATTCATAACCTGGTGAATGATTATATAGTTTTATAAATTTGTTCCATCAATTTAACTTGGACCAAAGTAATAAACAACGCTTTAGAGGACACATTTAAGATTAAATTTACCTGTATATAGCTCTCTGATAACGTAATCATTTGAGGTAAAATGTCTGCAACATGGAGGTCTTGCATCTCGTACCATTTGTTTTGACCCTTTGTGAATACAAATTTATAACAATATTTTATTTTGAAAAGACATTAAAAACAAAAGTCATAGCTTCTCCCATTAAGTTTAATGCTACCTTGATAAAACAATGACAAGAAATCAACGTGTTTACCTTATGAAGTACATGACACCTGTAGCTCCCTTTTCCCTTGCCTGGCTCTCCGTCATGAATGATGTTGGCTGCCAGATCGTAAGTCGTGTGTTTGTGTTGGGCTCTGGTTTCAGCAGACAAAAGGTCCCCGAAATCTATGTTTCTGTGAACATTTTTTAAAGAATATTGCACAGCATAAAATGGGACTGGAGTTTTTTCCCCGTAATAAATCACATTTTCATTTGTGAATATATTCATAGCCACATATATCTTTACATATACATATTTATTAATGTCCTAAAATTCAGTCATATTCAAACAAGAAGAAAGATAAACAATAATAAAAAAATCAAACACATAAATAGGTTGATCACATCAACATCTAATGACTTACTTGATGGGAAAATTTACAATAGTTGGGTTTTTCTCAAGGACAAAGTAATTCTTGTTGAATCTCTGCAGAAAGGGAAAAGTTAATAAATATAAAAACATATCAGAAAAAACTTGAGCTCCAAAAAAAAATATATTTTTTGCTTAATTTATGAGGAGGAATAATATTGTGCATTATTTTAGTATTCTTTTGACCAAAAAGATTCAATGCATAAAACTTAAATCTTCCCATCAAACAGATTTATCAAACCATTGTATTGTTGGTGAGTAATAGAATAATATGTTGAGTAATTGGTGAGTGAATAAAAGTTAAAATTGTAATAGTTAAGTTAGTGATAGGTCAATGAAAAATGGTTGCATTTGCGAGTTGTAAAAATGTGTTGTATTTCTGATTTACCTTAAAGTAAATGATGATGAACTGTGGAAGCCTTGTCAGTTGAAACCTTTTCATGGTACTGTCCTTGTGGGTTTTATATTCTTTCTCAGTCACACCATTAAATTTGCTCAACAGGTTGGCAAATGGCACCTGAGGGATACAATTGTTGGGACATGTTTCCTATATTTCAGCCCTACAGTTGTGGAGAAATTGCTTTGCCAATATATAAATGATTATATTCTAAAAATGTTGTTAAAAAAATATATTAATAGAATGTATATAATATATTTGGTGAAACTACATTGTCGATGGCACGGTAGCACTTGAGATCTCAAATCGGTCAAAATATTTAATACAAAAGTCAATTTTTATACAATTTTACATGAATGCTATTCTTTTTTACCACATTGCATGCAAGGAAAAGTACTGACCTGGGGAATGATGTTTTCTCTGGACTCATCAGGATACAGTGGTGGTGGCGGGAGGTCACAGGTCAGATAAAGCCAGGGCATGTCATAAATTTGCTCTAAGGGGAAAAAAAACAAAATGGACGCTTTGTCATCCAGTTATTTTTGTTCATGACAAAATAATATATGAATTCCTCGGAGCAGGATACAAAAAAATTATAAAATTGGTAGTCCACATTGAATAAATAACAGAACATTACCAGTCTTCATGTTTCTATATAAATCTCACCATCTCCTTCCAATAACTAACCTTGGTATTCCTCTTCAAGCAAAAGTTTTGCCTTTTCTGACTCACTCTAAGAAAAAAAAAGGAAAATTAATTAATCAGAAGAGAAATTTCTCAGAAAATCAACAGTGAATGACATATATTATGACTGCTCATCAAAGTTGTGCATATAAGCGAAGGCAAGGTTTGATGTAATTAAGTGGACTATAGGAAGTGCAGGATTTGATATTTTAACCTGACCCATCACAACGGAACTCGCCCACATGAAGATCTAGAGCTCTTTTACTAGGTGTGAGATATTCCAATCTTTAGCAACTAAGTTTTAAGTATCTGGAGCTCATGTGTTGAAAGAGGACATTGGTTAAATTTAATCAGTAATACTACTAATGAGTTGCAAAAATAAAATTATAATATAAAATGAATATACCAAGTCCAAATTTGGCATCTTCCGTGAATAGACCAACATTTTGCCTCTAAAAGTTTTGCTAATGATGCTGCTGTTGATTTTTTTGGTTCCATTTAATGCAGAGTGCATGGCATTAAGAAACCAGGAAAGGAAATCTATTGGGTCACCTGGATATGTAAATAAAAAAAATAATCAAATAAATTACCTTGGAGTAATTCATTAAAAAAAAATTCATTGGGCTGAATGCATAATTAATATAACAGTAGGACTATAAAATATTTTATTTAAAAATGCCTTTAGTGTGTGATGCACACATTTTTATGATGGCAAACACTGTATTAAAGTAGGATTCTAAAATTCTTGTATTGTATCAGAGGTTTTTGGTTTTATATATAGAAAAATAATGCAATTTGTATAAAATAGACATTATGAAGAAATGCAAAAAATATTAAATGAAAGTTATATTTCCTATAATTATTTAAAGTGAGAAATAAAAATTAATTAATTTTTTCACATTTAATAAAAACAAAAGATCACCTTGCTCAGTTATCTGGAACTTTTTTTTAGAGCAGAGAACAACTGCCTGTAACATTTCATGAGGGCTGACGTGGGCCTTGAAGTTGCAAGGATTCCAAAGTTTGCGGATTAATTCCCCAAACCTTTGCACCAACAAAAAGGCTATATCCCCAGGAGGTCGCTTGATCATCTTATAGTTTTCTTCCTTGAGAAAATAATTCCTCAGAGGTCCCACGTGAGATAGTGACTGTTGAAATGAATGCAATGGGAATCATTAATTAGTTTGAGTCAATTATTCAATACTAAAAAAAAATAATTCATGCGAAAACAAATTTACCTAAGCCAAAATTAACTTAGCAATTTGTTCATATTATTATGGTCCAAGCAACAAATTATACTCTAATTGTTTGTAAATGGCATTACCACAAGATTAAACAAAATATTTAATTTTATTTTCATGAATATTGAATCTTACCTGTAGCACAACATTGCAATAGTCATTGGATTTAATGTTGTTCAGACCCACAATACCTAGAGAATATAATAACTTCATAACATATTTAGACCCTTACTTCTCTAAATAAATTATACTAAAAGGATATTTTGACCCTCATGATGAAATGAATGCCAGAAATAGCTTTTAATTTACGTATTAATTTAAAGTATTAGCATCAATTTCGACTCTAAATAATTTTTTTTAAAGAAACCACACCACTTCAGTTAAGAAGTTTATTTTCATTGGTAAAATTGTTTATAAATTTAAAATTATAGAAATTTTAGACACTGTATGCTAATATATAGCATTTATCTGCTTAATTGCTGGTCAAAAATGTCATACAATTTTAGCACAAAAGGATATCATTTTCAAATGCCAATGATTTACAAGTAAACTAAGGAATATGTTGTGTTTAATATGATATCAAATGAATACCAACCAGGGAGATATGTGGTCCCATCATAAGCTCTAGAAAGTTTAGGATTTTTGTCCAGCTTCCGAATCATTGTGTCACTGAATGTGGGGTTCAACACATACTGATAAAAAAAAAGAAATAATTAAAATTTATAACGGTATTACAAGTCAAATGAAGATTGGTGCTTCAGAAAAAAATAAAAAGCAACTTTGCATTCAATTTGACGGACGGACATGTGAACATTATGAGCTCACTTACAATGATATCATCCAGAGACGAGTCAATGATCTGATAGTTGTCTGGCAGGCAGTAAAACTTCTGGGTCTGTAGGTTGAGGAACACGTGATGACCCTCAAACACACTGTGGGTGTAAGCGTGAGTGTTGTTTCCCCTGCCTGTGACAAAAAGTATATGTGTTGGAAAAAAAGCTCTCTAGCTATCAGGTATTTGATATGAAGCTTGAGGTAAGATCTCTCAAATTATGACAGCTAAATAAGCTAAGCAACAGCATATAAAATGAGCTTGTATATATCAATTGTATCCAAATAAGTTAAGGCGCTTTCTTTTAAACTTTAAGGGGTTTATTTTGTTATCAAATCTCTGTCACAGACTTGTTCAAAAGCTTCTTACCTTGGAAATACTTGCCACAGACCATGCATGCGTAAACATTTATGTGAGACAAGGATATGGAACACAGTTTTTCAAAGTCAAAGTCCAGAACAGAGCTAGAAGATTAAAAAGACAAGTAAATATAATTACGAGACAGTTCAATGACACAAAACTGTTTAAAAGAATCTTAAAAACTTTTCTATTTTACCCTTCAATGAAAAGAATTAAGAAAACATTAAAAAATGAAATACTGCAATTAAAGTATTCTTCTAAGCACACAGCCCCCAACACGACTATTCCAAAATCACATTAAATGGCATTTTTAAAATCAAATGTTCATTAGATAGGCTAGGGCTTGAAAACTCACCGGTTAATTGTATCCAAGTAAGGACATGATCTACTTCTGTCAATCTTTGCTTCTTTCTTTGGAACTGAAAACAAAACCTTGGTTGAATGTAACGTTACATGCATAATTTTAATTCATTAAAAATTAAATGCTATTGATGAGTTGGTTTTAAATTGTAAGTTAAGTTTGATTTTATTTTTTATTGGAAAATTTTAATCAATTAATGACTTGGGTAGGGCTTACAAGATGCTCAGACAGCACATTGTTTTCCTCTCTTTTCATCTTTGGTGTTCTCGCATATTCAATATCTGAGTGTTAGCCAACAATGAAGTTGCTATGCTCAATTTTGCACCCGGGACTTAGTTTTGTTGATTAGCAGTAAAAATAGTAAAATCATAATCATCCATTGACATGTAATAATAATTTGTAAAACATGACCTATGCACTTTTTTATTGCAATGATGATCCCATTATTAAGATTATTTTGCTGAATAAAGTGCACATTTTTGTACAACGAAAGAATAAATTAACAAGTATTAAAGAAACAGAATTTTGTCACAACATGAGGTGGAGCATTCCATACTACTGGTACATTCATAGTTATCATTGTAAAATGTAATATACCATAAAAAAAGGACAAACAAACTCATATTTTCATATAGTTTTTTTTTAAAATTCATTGCTCAAAAACTGCAACCACTAAGGTCAAATTACGCAATCTGCGTTACATTGAGTTTCTGTGTAAAAATCTCTCCCTTTTGCTTATTCTTGGATTAGAGTTTACTTCCTTAATATGACAATGGAATTTTTAAAATTATAATTTAATGTGGTGCATGATATTTAAATGTTCCAGTACTTTGGAAGATGCGTATATTATTTTGTATTGATTTTCTGACAACTTTTGAATTTTCTTTATGGCAGTACCTGAAATAAAGTGTGTAAAAGTGTATTCTATGAAATTGTAAGTTGGGGTTTCATTAATTTAAAACAATTTTGTATTATTTTTCTTCATTTTTACACTTTTCTTACCACAGTGTGTAACTGTAGCACACATGGTTTAATTAAGGGAAGGGAGCATGTACCGGCTGAAATTACGGCAGGAAAGGAAGCGACCGCAGGTCGATGACTCTTCTTGCTGCATATCTAGATCGAATCAATAAAGTTACTACGTTCACCATGAAATTAATGTACCCACTGAAATTATTTAATAAAATTCTAACGTTTTTCTTCCTATTTCATTTCTTATTCTTCTATATTTTGAGGGCCCATGATCAATGTATAATGTACAGCTTTGAAGAGGATACTTCACTGGTTGCAAGGGCTACTCAGTGATAGTATTAGGAACTGGAGGTAATTAGCTAAAACTAAAACCAGCACATTCTCTCTTTCCCCTCCCCATTTTAGTATGTGTGTTACAAGTGTTAGCGCTACTTTTTTTTGTTTTACACAATGTACACAGCTACCATCGCGTAATATGCATTGGTAACTGGGCGCGTCTACCCATCGCCATCACCGGCCACAATAATAATTTTATAACAAAAAGATAAAAATTTTAGTAAAAAGACAACAACTTGGCTAAGTAACTTGGAGTGGACTTGAAGTGAAAAATGTTTTAGTCTATATATTATTGAATAATAATTAGATTTGTGAGCTGTTTTCAACTTATCATTTTTAACTTATTACCGATATCATTCTCTTCTTTCTTTGTGATTAATTTGGCCTTTTTTCCTATTTCTCGCTTTACAGTTGATTTAACTCCAGCAATATCTGCTTTAATGGAAGCCGCCATGTTGCTCCGAGAAATAAAAACTATAATGGGATCTTTTCGTTGAAATCTATTTACTTATTTAATATTGAAGTTTTTAGCGTAAATTTATTGGAAAAATACTTTCATTATGTAATAATGTTAACATAAATTAATATTTCAATTCTTATATAATAGTTTATAATTTAACACGAAAAAGTGTTTATGGATATTTTCACGTAAGTAACTGCTCCCTCAGTTGGCAAGGGACGTAAGCAAAGTTAGAGAATCGTGCGTTTAGAAAAAAAAATGTCTTTGGCTGTTTCTTCTCAGGTCTGTGATACACCTGGTTGTGGAGAAGCAGCTAAATTACAGTGTCCAACATGTATCAAAATTGGAATTCCAGGTTCATTTTTTTGCTCTCAGGTAAAATTTTAAAAAAAAATACTCAAAACTTAATTAATTCGAAGCGAGAGTCAGAGCAGAAAAGCATTCTCAGACTCTGAATTCCTAGCTAGATATAATATAAGTATTTACAGTTAGATTTTAGTTTTAGATCATTCTACTTTTTTCACTTTGAACTATCTATGACTTTGTGAATGTTGATTATTTTATATTTATTCTATGACGTGATATCATTGAATAAAATCATTGAGTGGCAATACAAATCTTCTTCTTCTTATATTTGAGGGGCCCACGATCAATTTGTTGATCATTCTGGCTCCTGGTTTTAATTCAGAGTTAGCCTTCTCTTAGATGGGTTGCCGTCCAAGGCTAACGAGTCACATCCACCCGGGGTGCTTGGGATGGCTTTGATGGGGAATGAACTCCGGACCAACAACAGCTATTTAGTTTGAGACAGTTTAGACCGCTCGGCCACCCAGCACCTCAAATACTAATATAGTAATAGACTAATAATAGTAATAGTAATAGTCGGTCGAAGTAGAATAATTAGTAATCTATAAAAATGAAAAGACATGAACGACAATTATGTCATACTCATACTCAGAGGAAGTAGCAGTCCAGGCTTAATATTTGTAATGTTTAGGCTTAGGATGAATAAGGAGTTAGGGTTTCTGTTTTCATTATCTGTATCTATTGATATTGTCTCACTCTCTTGCGTTTTCATTATCTGTATCTATTGTCTCACTCTCTTCTTGCGTTTTCATTTCATTATCTGTATTTGTATTTATTCTATTGTCCCACTCTCATGTGTTGCCATCAAAGGCACTGATTTGACTGTGAACTGTTTGGCTAATAAAAAACATTTCCTTTGGCGTCATTCTGTCTTGTTAAAGTTGTAGTTTCTACTAATAATAGTGATAATAAAAATTAAATTAGACTTATTTCTACTATACAATAAATGTAATTAAATTAAGCAGATCATGATGATTCATAGCAGTTACAAATTCAAAGAAAAAGGTGTCAGTTAATAAATGAATAGGCCGTAGCGTAACTTTACATTCATTAGCCTACAACTACAATTACACAAGTTGCCATAAAATTTTCAGCCACTTTTTAGACAAAATTTTGTCAAAATGATGATTTGTCAAATTAGTTTAGGGAGTCAAAAAATTTGTTTTTCTTAACTAAATTTAAGATCACTTATCATAACGAATTAAATTCATTCAATTTAAGGCTCAAGAAAGCATTTTACACGTTAGGAGTAAGTAATAAGAAGTATAATACCTTGTCTTTGAAGAATGCTGACCATAAAAAATTATTGACTCTTCTTTGGTATCTTTATGTAGCTGTCCTGAGCGTAACTTTAATCTTTTACATTTGTCACGTGTAATGCAAAATTCTGTTAATTACACCAAAATCTATCAGATGGTCATAGTGCATTGTATGTGGCTTTCCAGTGAAAGATGAAATGTTGCATGTTTTAACTTGAGCAACTATCCATAAGGATTTTGTGAAGAAGCATTAAACATTGTGGGGTCCTTTTGATATTGTGATGCGATAAAAGTAATTTTTTCAAGTTGTCCCCTGTTTGTCCATTTGTTAATTTGCTTTTCAATCAGACAAAATAGGCTTTAAAATGTTATTGTGGCAGTAAATATCCCAGCCAAATTCTTCACAGGTTTTTAATAGAGTTTAACTTATAAAATGGAAGGGTATTCTTCCATCCAATGTACTGTAATTTGTTTGTCGCAGAATAAAGTTTAGTTTCACCTGTTAGTAAGATGAAAGCAACGTCTGGCAAAGAATTTCATATCCATTTAATAACTCCAATGAGTCAAAAGACAGAGACAAAATAAACTGCTGATTTTTAATTTTTATATTGTGCATACGCAACACATTATGCCCTTCGTTATCCCAGGACCTCCATTACACCTCAATTTGAGAAACACTGGATTTGCCACATTATTCAATTTTGTTGGTTTTTAGCAATAAATATTAAGTAAGTTTAATAAACATGCTCAATAAAATATTATTTATTTATCATAAATTTAAAATTCTTTTTTACACAGGCCTGTTTTAAAGAATCTTGGGGTGAGCACAAAAAGCTTCACAAATTAGCCAGTAAGTTTATCCTGTGTACTATTTCTTTAAGCTATCTGTTTTAAGTACCAACTAGAAGTCAAAGAGAATCGTGGTTGAACATGATTCCCTTTTGTGTGTGTGCTTTATTTTATATCTTTATTATGTCAATCTATGTTTTTTTCACAGGAAAACAATCAAAACACTGAGATTATTTAAATTTTCAAAATAGAACTTAAATTTTAAAATTAAAGTCAATTCTTTTTTTTTTAAATTAGTTTTTATTTTAAAAAGCCATTATGGCCTAAACATCCAAGACTTGAAATAAGGGTCTAAACCATGGATCCTAATGACATCAAGGGCCACACAAAAATAGTTCAATGGCCCAAGGGTTCTAACACACCTACATATGTCATTATCAAATGAGGGCCCCTAATTTGAGATCCCTGTCTGAGGCTGTGGCTTGTATGTATTTATTTATATATTAATATTTATTCTTTAGCTGAGAAACACATCTCTTATGAAGATTTATTTAATAGATGATAATGACACATTTCCCCTCTATCTTAACTACTTAGAAACTCCTGTGAATGGTGAAAAGGATACCAATGAACATTACAACCCTTGGCCAGGTTTCCGTTTCTCAGGCACCTTACGTCCTGCACCATTGGTAAGTGAAGTCCTCTAGCATTTTCTTAAGTTTGTATGGTAATGAATATGTCATGAATTTCTGTGATAAAGTTTTCACACTTTTTATGTACTTTTGTATGTCTTTCACTTACAAATATACTTAAATAAAATTACATTACATTGCTACATTATTAATTTGTGTATTTTATACCAGAGTGCAACAAGAATAGT
Source organism: Lymnaea stagnalis (assembly GCA_964033795.1). Taxonomy (NCBI): domain Eukaryota; kingdom Metazoa; phylum Mollusca; class Gastropoda; family Lymnaeidae; genus Lymnaea; species Lymnaea stagnalis. The sequence goes on along the minus strand of CAXITT010000508.1, from coordinate 75,528 downwards.
CCCAGACAATATTACAAGGCCTGATTATGCAAACCATCCCACTGGTAAAACAGGCTTAATTTTTTTTAAAACTTATTATAAATATGGAAAATTCGGAAAGTTGGAAAGGGCAACCTTAATTATAAGAATTAAGAAAGTTTTCGTTTTAAATTTTAAATGTAGAGAAACTGGGATAATTGGAAGCCACTAAGACAGTGGTTCCCAAAATGTTCCCTGTAGCAGACCTGCTGGGTCACAGTGATGTTTCACTATTTATTATTTCAGTGTTAAGAGTGTTCAAAATATGTGCTTGTTAAATGATTCTTACATAATTTGTTGGTGAATTGGTAATGTGCGTTTCATCTATTTTAAAAAAAACATAACTTTACTAATTTAATTGAACCCTAATGGCACTACAACTGTTGGGTATGCCTAAGTTCTGACTTGAAGGCCTGGGGAAAAAAATCTTGATTTATTAGTGGAATCCTGACATGAAAAAGTTTAGGGACAACCTCCCCAAGAGATAATATGTTTTACCTCCTACTAATATTTTAAAATCTAGAGACAACCACAAACAGTTATGGTGAACCTTTTCATTGACAGAGTGCCCAAACTGCAACCTGAACACCACTTATTTATTGAAAAGTTCCAACAGGGCTGAATTAGACCTGAATACTGAGTTTCTAGTTTAGATGCTGTTGACCACTTGACTCACATGCAGACAAGAGTGCTCTGGGTGTCATAGGTTCACCATCACTGACCTTAATGTTGTTCTTAAAGGGGGTGTGTTAGAGGTCTCATATTGGCAAACGCCGCAGTACATATCCCTAACATAATATTTCAATTATTTTACAAGGTGTTTCAGACAGTGAGAAACAAATGAGAGGCACAACCAATATAAGGACCTTGAATGATGAAGAGCAAGAAGCAATGCGTGTCGTCTGCAAGGTGAGGTATCTTTAGGGAAATAACAAAAATCCTTGAGTGTTGTACATTAAAATGGTGACTTGTCTTACATCATCCTTATCATGTGTAGACCCATTTTCAAAATGTGTAATGCTGCCAATTTTTATTATTATTGTTCTAATACTGTAGATCAATGTCTTTAAGAAAATGATCTTGCCAATTGTCTCTTAGTTAACAATACTATTAGAGTGCCTGTTTGTTCTATTTACTTTTACAATCACTTTTAAAAGATTCAGATAATGAATTGAACTGCCTTGTCTTCACAGTTGACTCGAGAGATTTTGGATGTGGCAGCTGAGGCAACTGCTGTGGGCATCACCACTGATGAGATTGATAGGCTGGTACATGAGGTTTGTAACAGAAATTAGCATCCCTTTCATTGCTTCATTTGTATTGGTGCGAGATATTTATTTACTACATGAAAAGTTCATTTCTTTGTTCTACGATTTAAATGATTTTGTTTAAAAATCATTTTTACTAGCCATATAATTGAATAATTTCTAGGCTTTATTTTATTACCTTCTCCTGGGGAGTAACCTCTCTCCTTCACCTTGGGAGACAGACGTAGTGACATGAGTTTTTTAGCTTCGGGTAGTCTGCTCTACCTTACTAGTCGGTCGCATCACGTAGAGGCAAAACTCTTGCAGGAACCGCTGAAGCGGAACTTGGGAAAGAGACCAGGTACCACTCACTTAGTTGATGTCATCATTGATGAGGTGTGCAAAATCAGTGAACTAGGAGGCAAGATCACAGTGCAATGAATCCCAGGTCACATCAACGTTAGTGGCAATGAGAAAGCGGAGACTTTTGCGAAAACCGGAGCTGCCCAACCTCAGCCAGAAGTACCAATAACTTATTTGGGAATAAAGAACTGGCTGGCGGACAACACGACTGCCAGAGGCTCCTTTTCAAATTTGCCCACTCCTAGTAAACAAGACCCATGGTGGGGGTTAGGCCGCAGACAGCAGAGCTTAGTGACGCAAAAGCGCACTGAGCATTGCCCCATAGGCACATACTACTGGCGGTTGGACAACAACAGGGATCCTGCCTGCGGGCATTGCAGCCTGGTCCTGTTGACCGAATATCCCTCACTAGATGTCCCTGGGGAAGCCATGGCGGTTGGAGAACCTTTTGTGAGGAAAATGTTGCATGGCTCAGCTCAGCAGATGGAGTTGGTAGCCAATGTACTAGCCGGGGTCATAAAATAGTAATCTCAGACCTTCACCAAAGTTCATTTTAATAAATTGAAATACAAAATTAATACTCATTTATGTATTTATTTAGGCAACCATTGATAGAGATTGTTACCCTTCTCCACTCAACTACTTTGAATTTCCAAAATCATGTTGCACGTAAGTTGTACATTATTTTGTTAGAACAAAACTTGCAACACATATCAGTTTTGTCATTTTTACAGAAAACTGTTAAATTAAGGATTTATTTATTAAAATATCTAATGACCTTGTTGCAACAATGTTTCTCATCAAAATGTTCTGATTTTCTTTTGTGTGCTTTTCAAATAAAAAATGGGTAACAATTATGTGTTTTATGAAATGGTTTTTATAAAGTGAAGTGCTCACAAACCTATGTAATCGTGTTATATTTTAAAAAAAAGTAATCTTATCATATAAATGTAGTATCAATATTCTTAATAAACTTTTTTTTAAACCCATAAATTCAAAAATTCTTGTTAAAAATGTAATTTTTATAAACTTGAAAGGTCCATAAATGAAGTTATCTGCCATGGAATACCCGATATGAGGCCTTTACAAGATGGAGACATCATGAACGGTGAGATTCCCATAAATCCTTTACCATATTAAAGATAATTATAAGATATAATTATAATTAATCCATATTTCATTAACCTTAAAAGTCTTATAGTCTGATATTTGACTTACCTCAAAGTGCAATTGTTTACTTTTCCTTTACCAAAAGACCTAACTCATGTGCTTTTGCTTATGGAAGAAAAACAATAAAATGCTAAACCATGACTTTTTAAAAAACATTTTATATTGTTTCTTTTGTACTATGCTTTGAAATTCTTTTAAAATTATGCTAAAATTATAAATATCAGGTTTCATTAAAGTAAAATTTCAATTTGAAAGTTATTTTCAAAAATTGTTTTTTTGTCAACTCTTCATGTGGTTAATCCAACCCTTTGATCTTATGGAGGCTTTTTAATTCCATGAAAAAGCCAAAGGATTTTGTCATTGCAGAGAATGATGCATCAAATAGATATTATTGAAGGGTCATGTTCTAAGATTTCCTATGTCTTTTTTCATTTTTAAAGATGACATAGTGCATATTGGGCGTTAAACGTTTGCACTGAATAATTGTTAGCACATCTTAATAAATATTTTTTAAAAAAACATAGTTAAAAATTTATTTTTAACTCCTTTTATGCACATTCACGGCACACAAATTCAAATCTCATTGTTTTCCCATTAATATTTATGTCATGAAATTATAGAAATTGTTTATTCCTTATACTGTTGAGCATTACGTAAAATCTCAAAGCCACCTAAATCTCTTGTATTACAATAGTAACGGGAATTCTTTGCATTGTTCATTTGGGTTAGCAACAATTTTTTTAATAAATATTTATCAATGCAAAAATGTGCTAAGCCTATTTGCCATGCCTTGGACAACAAGCAATATAAAAATATTTTTAGGTCCTTTCTCCAAATATCGAAAGGGATAGGAGTGGTGGGGGTTAAGGGGGGATGGGGGGCGACGACAAAATGTAAACGTGAGGATATTAATTAGCAAAATAACCATGTTTATAGTGTTAATGTTTGTTCTATCAGTTGACATCTCAGCTTATCACAGAGGATACCATGGAGATGCTAATGAAACTTTTTTTGTTGGTAATGTCAGCGAGAGTGCCAAAAAGTTGGTTAAAACAACATATGAATGTCTCAAATTTGCTATAGATGAAGGTCAGTACCATTATTACCCACCGCATTGCCAAGTTTTTACTTCTATGAAACATTAAAATTTTTTTTTTTATTTAGTCTGTCCAAATGTGGCATTTGGTAGAAATAAAGTTTATAAAAATGATGTTTACTGAATGTATAGATAATAATTAAAATATTTATCAATATTGATGCCTATTTGACAATATGACTTATATAGTCATGGAAAATATAAGGTTGTTGTACTAAATTATTATTATTTTATACTTGAAATGGACAGCTGTTTTTATAGTCAAACTGCAAATAAATGTAAAAAAAAGCTTTATCAAGATGAGAATTAAATTTTTGTGTTATTTTTTTCCAACAAACAAGGGGCCATCCATAAAAGACGTCCACCAATTTTATGCTATTTTTTACCCCCCTCCCCCTTTGTCCACTTTTGACTTGACCCTCTCCCCCCCCCTTCCCCCCNTTTAGAAATTCCAATTATTTGCAGGCAAAATTCTAAATGAAATAATAACTGTTCAAAAACATTTTATTGAATCACTGTATTAAAAAATGTAATAAACAAATAATCCACCATTCTTCAATCAACGGAAAATTCGGACTGCAGCCATTCAAACATGTTTCGTATAATGACAACATCTGTTCTTGAGTCTTCAATTGCTAATTCAATTTGAGTGGTAGTCTCTTCATCTGATTCGTCTGCCATATTATGTTCACTAGCAGGAATATTGCAATGGACGACCTTATGTTTTTTCATTGCCGCCTGTGATAGGAAATATTTACCGCAGAAACATATTCTCTTGGAAATTCTTCCAGCCACCGATGGACAATAGAGATCAAAATGCATGCTACTGTAACTGTGATCGGGCAGTAAATTTATGCAAAACTGCTGCACTCAAAAAAACACTACAATGTGGACATCCACTTTGTCCTAAACCCCCTCCCCCCCTTTGTCCACTTTAGTCCACTTTTTGCTGAACCCCCCCTCCCCCCTTTTGTGTGGACGTCTTTTATGGATGACCCCCAAGTTAATTTTTCAATGCAAAGCATGACCAATTGAACAAAAAATTATTATTTAGTTGTTGCTCAAAGTAGTCACAGATGCCTTTATTTTCAATCACCAACATTTTAATATGCACAAAATGTAGGCTTTACAATTGTCTTCAAACTGCCTTTCATTTCTCTAGTGAAGCCTGGTGTAAGATATAGAGAAATAGGAAATGTCATACAGAAGCATGCTCAGGCAAACGGATACTCTGTGGTGCGCAGCTATTGTGGACATGGAATACATGAGTAAGACCTTACATTTGTATCAGATTTATTTACTGTATACCAATCCCTCAACATTCCAGCAAGGTATTCCCATAATTATATTTATTCATCATGATCAAAACTTAAATTCCAGATATATACACATTAAACACAGGCTCAGACATAAAACAATTATTCATTTTCATTTAAATTGCTTGGCATTTCTTTTCATTACCAGTATAGAAAATGTATACTTAATTTGTATCTTGGATCAATTTCAGACTGTTTCACACAACCCCAAGTGTACCTCATTATGGAAGTATGTTATTCTGTTCATCTAACTAAAATAATGGTAGATTTTGTAAAGTCGTTGTTGTTAACTTATTTTCTTAGATATTAAGACAGCTTAATTTCAGTGTTTTATTGTGTTTCATCGTATCATTTATTTCTAGAAAACTTTTTATATTTTAAATAAAACTTGTCCTCAGAAAACAAGGCTATTGGAATAATGAAACCAGGACAAGTGTTTACCATTGAGCCCATGATAAATGAAGGTAAGACAGCTAGACATATTGGATTTTATTCCTAACGTCACAATACCAACAGTTGTGGCTTGTTAAACAAAGGCAGTGTCAAACTACAATATTTTTGATTGGTTTCATTCATCAGATGCTTCTACATGTTGTTCATGCGTCGTAATAACACCGAATTAAACACAAGAAGTCCTTTTCCATTAAAAATGTAACTTTAATCTATAAAAATATCTAACAGACTGTACATTTCATCAAACACATGTATAGCGCAGCTTGCTATAAGAAGAGAAATAATACCATTCCCTTCTTTTTCTTTTTATGACTGCTGGCAAATAAGCACATGTCAAAGACAGTCTAGATAATACCTCATGATAATCATAAATATAGTCACCAAGTAAGGCTGGAAGGGCGTTCATTAACTATTTACTCTCTCTAAAGACATAGCGCGCAATAAAACACATTCAGTACGCAACAATTATTGGTGCACTATCACTTTTATTTTAGCTTTGTTCATTTAAAAAAGGGACCGGATGATTGTGACATATAAGGAAAATATTTGCATTTATAAGTGTATGAGAAAGAGCAATGGCTTTATGACTTACACCAATGGATAGGGAGGGCATAAAAATGATCCTGCGTTGTGGCCTACATCATACTTGTGGTGAAGGTAGTTTGATTTTAAAGCCATGTAAAATAAAGTTAAATTAAACATTCATATTGGTTTCAGGGACTTGGAGAGATGAATCATGGCCAGACAATTGGACTGCAGTAACACAAGATGGCAAACTGTCAGCTCAGTTTGAACACACATTGCTTGTTACTGAAACTGGCTGTGAAGTTCTTACAAGGCGTTTGGACAATAATGGGCAGCCTCATTTCATGGATCACTTGACCTCATGATTATTCTCTAGCTAGCTGATGCCCTGCATGAGATTGTTAAATTTATTTTAATCTCCAAAGCTGGAGATAGAATATAAAATAAACAAGAAGAAATTGTCATATTTTTAAGAAAAATGATACCACTAAAATTAATTTAAATATTTATACATTTCAAAGTGTGTATAAAACAAAATAACATTAGTGGACGTAATTTTACAAATTTTGAAATAGTTCAGAAAATGGCTGTACAAGTTTTCTGTTAATTGCACTCTACGCAAACCCACCAAGGATTTTAAACTATTTTGTTAAAATCATCAAATCTTTCTTCAATGCAAGGTGAAGTGATGTAAGAAAAAAAAAATGTGTGGTTCTTTGTGATCCATTTTTTAAACAGATGTAACTAATTCAAGTCTTCTTTAAAAAAAAATATATCTACAAAGATATATTATACTTATACCATTGTCAGCTTGAGGGGAAAAAGGTTAATAACTATTCAATATAAAAACTGTTATTAGTTTGCTATAGCTAATTAAAGATTTATCTGAAAATATAATGGATCCACCTATATACAGATTAATTTGTTTTGGATGAAACAGAATAAATTAACGTGACTGACTGGTCTTCCCTGAAGGGGAATGACATTATTTCTGAAAGTTTTTTTTTTTTTCTGCTTGATGATAATTGGTTACATGTAAAATAAATGTCAATCTCAATAAAATATATACCAGTGGAATATAACTTGTAAGACTCACTAGTAGTACTAGTACATCTGAATCATGGATTTTTTTTTTAACTTACAGAAGTATGCCAGAGGTCCTAAGTATGAGAAAATTGGGTTTTAGTTGAAAATGGTTGAGAACCTTTGTTATCAATTTTTCAATATTATATTAACTTAAATAATACATATTTTAAATTTAACAATTACTTTGAATATTTTGCAATAGCTAGTATGTTTTGATAGCTTAGAACAGTGCTGTCCAACTTTTCTGACTGTGGGTCAAACAATTTTTTCCACCCGCACATATCTCAAAAGAAAGATTTTAAAAACCTTTTTTACAACATTCACATTATTAATACTTCTTACCTTATGCATATAGAAACATATGTCCAATAGCAATATCCGCTCAGCAAGAATATAAATAAAGTGAATAAAAACCTTGGCACTTATTTAATGAGGTATTTGGCTTTGAAATGTACTTGTTCCATAACTTGAGTCTTGAGGTAGTTTTCAGTAGCACCTGGCCTCATTAGATCTTCTTAATGGTCGCCAATCAAAGGGTTTTCTGGGCTTGATCTTAGTCATTACAGTTAAAGAGAATCCAACTTCACTTACATAGGTTCTTCCACAGATATTGTCAAAATTTTGTTACAAAATTAAATTCATCAGTTGAAAACGGGATTACGTCATCCAGAATTCATTTGGCCAAGAATTCTTAGGTATGTTCATATAAAAAAAAATATATATATGATTCTTGCTCTTTCACAAATCCTATCTGACTGAATTACACTAACTAAAAACAAACATAGCTTGTATCCTGCTTTCTACTTATTGAACATCCCATGCTCGTATGTCTGAATACCAGGTACTTTATCCCTATAATACAGGATAGGCACACTCTCCCACACCTGTTTAAATAACATGGTACCATAAATGGTCTACACTGCCCATCAGTCATTTATGACACCTTTAGTAACCCAACTCCAATCTTGATTACTCTGACACAGACTTTCCTGTAATGTTATTACCATCCTACAAAGTGCAATCATTAACTTGCGTTTCTCCCCTATTTCACCTATCTTGATTCCGATGGTGACGGAATGGAAATTTGTACAATTACCATATAAGCACACATCACATTATTTTTGGTTTCCAAACGCCATTAGTAAATTATACCCGGTAGCCATTAGCAACTCCCCTGTTCAACAATACTAAATCAAATGAATGTCATTTGAAAATATTTTCACTATAAAATGATTTATTTTTTTACACACATCATACAAATTTCTCAAGCTGTTGCTGGCCGTGGTTTGGACAGCACTGGCTTACTTAATTCCTTTTTTTTTTTTAAAGACTACCAAATCAGATTACCCGTACTTGGTAATTTATTATATTTTTAAAAAAATCCTACTAATTTTGTTTATTTATAAAGGAGTGCCACATTATTTTGTTCTGAAAACATAAGTTATTTGTTGACTAAGAAGGTAGTTTTCTTGTAAAACAAACACTACTTATAATTTATAAAGATTTTTTTTTACTTCTGGATCACTTGTGCATTGAAAATGTTTGTAAATAATGTATAGCTAAATACTAAATGCCAGAATGATTGCATACTGCTCATAAAAAAAAAATATTGTGATTTTAGAAATATTATACTGGAGAGAAAGTGGTGAACATAAATTGCAACAAACAATATTGCATTTGTAAAAACAAATAGTAAAGGATTAAGTTGTGTGTAAAATTTGATGTTTTGTTAAAAACTCCCCTGACTGATAATACCACTCACAACTTTGTAAGTTACAGTACTTTATTACCCTTCTGCGCTCCTCTTATTGGACTATTTTTTTGTTTTAAAGTTAAAGTTTGAATACTATAATTTTTTTTTAAGTTACAAAGGATTAACACTAACACCAAAAAATATTTTTTTAAATAAACACCTTAATTTTATGATTTTAACTTGAAACTTATTTTGAAGATTTTCCTATAATTTGTTTTTATGTGCCCTCAAAATATGGACTACATTAAATTTAAAAGAAGTCAAGTTTCTTCAAAAAATTGCTCATCTGCCTATTGAAATCCAATTAATACTAGTAATAGTATTACTTGGATTTCAATAAGCAGATGAGCTTATTTTTATATAACAAACATGTCTCTTTATATCTCCTCTGAATAATAATGTATGTACTTTAAACTTTATTTTACAAATATGGCAAGAAATGAACAGTTGTCCAGGTTTGTTAAAAAATGTCAACGCATTGGTGAAGGAGTTGTATTTTCCCCGCAGTACAAGGGATTTCTATAGACATAAACAAATGGTGAAATATTTTACATGTAAAATGTAAGTTAGGTCTTATCTTCACTGAATCATCCATTTAAAAAAAACAAAAAAACTTGTGTTTGAATCATTTGTAACTAATTTAGTTTTATGTGTTTAATAATCATCTTGTTTTTATTTCATTTTTGAAACTGCAGGAGTAGGAGACAAGTTAAAAATCAAGCTGTAAAGTAAACATAACATAATAAAAGTAGGATAATGTAATATTAGTATAATTAATAATAAAATATATCTCCATGGCTTGAGGTTGTGAAAGAAATTTATGTTCCAGTTGTAGCATTATATCCCTAAAATTAAATTATTCTAAGAAACAAAGGATTGAATGAACTCAAGTAGATGTTTTGCTTTGTGAATGGTGACTAGACAAGGAGCAGAACATGTGCACACAAGGGCTTAATGATGACACTGATTTTCTACACTTTGTTTCATGCTTTTATTTGTATCTGCAGGTTAAACAATCCAGTACAGTAACCGCAGCCTAAGCCATCCGTGACATCAGCTATCTTCTAATTAATTACAATGGGTGAACAACTATTCTGCAATGAGTATTTTTATATTATGATTGTTATTTGGGACTATAACAAAGACCGAAGGATGATATATATATATGGGAATGGGACTAACTTGGAACCGAAGAGCTGATTTTCAAAATGCTGTATATCCATTTTTGAGGTTTTGAGATTATTCAACTTTTTACAAAAAAATTGCCTACTGTGTTTAGAGAATTAAATAATTTTTAGACAAGAATAAAATAGGAATATAACATTTTTTGTAAATAAACTTTACCATGTCCTAAAGGATACTGGTTTCTCTACAAAAAGGTTAAGTTCTTTCGTTTTTTTCAAAAGTGGTGGATACTGCGTTTTGAAAATAAACTCTTCATATGATTATTGAATAGATCAGTGTGCTGCTAGCATGAATTGGGACAACATTGCAAAAAGACTATGATACACTGCTCACATATTTTTATATAGAAATTACAAGGACACATTTAACACTCGGAAATATTTATGTGCATGCATGAAATTTATAAAATGAATATAATATGAGTAAAGTAACATATGTAAGAATGGAACATTCAAGAACAAATACCCACAAACAATATAAAAAAATATTCCCAATTATAAAACTAATGTAAATAATGCTCATCAATTACAGTAGTTGTCAATAAAAAGAAAAAATAAATAAATGAAGACCGTACAATTAAAAAAAATATATTAAAAATTCAGCACTAAGCTAAATGGGCAAATTTATTTTTATGGCACAGACAAAATTTTAAAGTTATTTTTTACACAGGACATCGAATATTTATCTTCCAACTCAAATGACTTCTTTAATGAGGAATAAGTATTAAAAACAAAACTGATAAAACTAAATTAATTAAAGCATCAGAATAATATAAAGGCTGTCCTATGGAAACATGATAACCTAGATACTAGATTTGGCCAATAAATACATGTTTTTAACTTCAAAAGTTCAATGTTTTTTTTTTTAATGCTTAAAAATAAAAGGATGTCCACTTACAGACATAAAAATGATTATTTGAGATTGTAAGTTATTAAATTAAAATACAATATTTACAATAAAAAATCTAAAGAAATATTATGCTTTGTTGCAGACTATTCAACCTTCAAGTATTAAAACTATGATGGTGGGACATTCTCAGAATTCTCACTAAATAAAAGTTTAGCTGCTTTTACGGGCTTGTTGGAAATTCTCTTTTGAGGTGATGATTTTGGTGAAACAAAACATTCACGACAAACAGCTAAGTATTTCTCTGCACCTCCAATTACTTCAACCTGGAGTTTGAAAATTTAAAAAAAAAAATAAAAAAATAATCATGAAATATAAAAATTATAAATCTGATAACCTCATTAAATAAAATGTGTTAGAAAAATATGATCATTTGTAGTGTTTCAATTTCATATAGCATTTGAAAGATCAAAACTGATGGTAAAGCATAAGGCTTTATATCAAGAAAATTAAAAGAGAAATTCTCTTATCTACATAGCTTATCAAACTATCATACTAACATAAAGAAATGCAAAGAACAGTGTGCAAGTATAGAGAGCTGAATGAAAGCTGAGCAGCTCTAAATTATGATTTATTAAGAAAAATATTACAAATGGATTTTTCTAATAAATACAGCTGGAGGATATTGAAAATACCTCAGTCTCCAATCCTATTCGCTTAGTGAAAGAGGCCTCATTGTAGCAATTCATACACACAGCAGTTAGCTTCAGGACATGTTCTGCCAGGGGGACCAGATTAAGGATGTCTCCAAATCCCTAGTTTAAAATTAAAAAATAAAAATCATGATTACTACTCCAGTAACACAATGGATAGTATGTTAATATTAGGTAATGAATTTTTTAGGCTTTAGCTGGCAAAATTTATGAAGATTATTTACTAACAAATTCCGTTAACATACGCTTTTTTAAAAAGTGAATTACATATTTCTATTGTACCGGTACTCTGTAATTAGAACTGACCTTCTTCTGGAAAGTTCCATCAAGTGCTGCCACAATAACGACCTTTTCTTGGTTGGCCAATTTGTCACAGAAACTGACAATATCTGGAAACTAACAAAAAAAAATTTGCCATTTGAAAGAAATTGTGCTTTTCAAATTTGAAAAAAAATTAAAGTAATGAAAGAAAATCAAATTTTAGTTATAAGCGTCCAGTTATTGCTAAAATATTTTAATGTAATTTTTAATTATAATGTAATGGTTTTTTTCTTCTTAAAGTTATAATGACAAGCTGGACACTTACAAACTGGCCCTCATCTATTCCAATGATATCATATTTAAGAGCTTCAGACTGCAAATCTGACAGCTTCTCTGCTGACATTGCACCTAAAACTTGGCTGTGTAAAAAAAATAAAAAATAAATTCAATTAAAGACGTGTGTACAGAAATGATAAAATAAATTATCTTTAAGTTTTAACGAAAAAGTTTGTAATTAACTAATTAAAATAATAATAATAAAGTTCATTTCAAAAACACGCTTCATCCCCAAAGGCTCGAAGTGCGGTACAAAGTTAACAAAAAACATATCTATAATTTACCACATTTAAAACAAACTAATTACAAGCATACAATATCAAAGTCTTTCTAGCCATTTCAACCCGGAGCAACACAGCAACACATGGAAAATAAGGTAGACAATCATCCCAGAAGGTATTTGCGAAATAGATGTGTCTTTAGATCGGTTTTAAAGGACTCCAGTGTCTGGTTGTTTCTAAGATCGACAGGAAGGGCGTTCTTCCGTAAGTCTCAAGGCAAACACGTGGTGTCGAGAGTTTGCCACTATCGGATGAGCGGAGCTCTCTACTGGGTACATAAGGCGTCAGCAGCTCTTTCAGATAGGACGGCGCCAGGTCATGTAAGCAGCGGTAGCACAAAGTTTCGATTTTGTACTCTATGCGAGCACGCACCGGCAGCCAATGCAACTCTCTCAGAAGTGTTTTTGCATGGTCGAATTTGCATTTGCGGAGAACTATGCAAGCCGCATTATTCTGTGCTATTTGAATTTTATCCAGGAGCGTAGCTGGAAGACCCACCATGAGAGCATTGCAATAGTCCATGCGTGATAGCACAAATGCAGACATCAGCCTCTTTGTTGTATCAATTGTTAGGAAGGGCCTGATTTGACTAATCCTGCGCAGCTACAGAAAAATCGCCCTGCATAGCATGTTAATATGACTTTCAAAAGTTAGTCTTCTATCTACGTAGACACCCAGGTACCGCACTGTTTGAGCTAACTCAATACGCACACCTGAGAGAGTAATGGATGTCGTGTTATTTGCAGATTTCTGCTTCTGATTAGAACTGTGATAAAGCTTGAGTTGTTTCAAGGAGGGCCACCTGGTGACTTTTAGAGGTCCCCTGCCACTTTTCTGGTTTTATTGTTTAGCTACTCGATAGGGGATCGAGTTAAGTTGGCGTAAAAATTTTTTTTTTTTAAAATGGAAATTAAAGTAAACAGTAGATGACTGACGTTAACTGGGGAAACTGCGGTCACTTTGTTTTGCAGATGTGTGGTTCAGCCATCGTTATAAAATAATATTTAGGTGAAAGTGCAGGTCACATTATCACAGTCATTGCTAAAAATAAAGTTACTGGTGAAATTTAACGTGGTTCAAACTCGAAGTCAGATCAGCATCAAATAAAATGTATTTAAAACAGAATTAATAACACGGTAAAAAATTGAGGCATCATTAAAAAAAAGCAACAACCTACCAAGTAAATTGAGATTTATTTTTTAGGGTAAGCTGTTTAAAAAAAACGCCCTCTCAGACAGTGATTATTTCAGAAATTTTCCCGGGGGGGGCGGCAGTTGATTTATTGTTGGACATATTTTTGCTCCGATAAAGCTGAAAGAAACCCTGCTCTCAGATCCTCTGAAAATGTACTCTCCGCTGTCAGCTATGTGATAAAATTAGGTCATACAAAGCAAATAAACTCGATTGGGAGAGGGGTGGGTGGCATCTATATAGCGTGTACTGGTACGATTAAAAGTCAAATTATCTAACCCCTCCCTCCCCACTGTTGCACGCATACTTTTTGAAAAAAAAATTTTTTTTAACGAACACTTTTCCCAACTATTATGTTACAATGAGCTTTCGGGGACCCCCCCCCCCCCAATTTAAAAATTAAAATTAAAATTCATTTNTCTAACCCCCCCCTCCCCACTGTTGCACGCATACTTTTTGAAAAAAAAATTTTTTTTAACGAACACTTTTCCCAACTATTATGTTACAATGAGCTTTCGGGGACCCCCCCCCCCCAATTTAAAAAATTAAAATAAAAATCTATTTCTATATTATGAATAAAAAAAGTGGCAACGGTTTTCACCACTCCGCCAGTTCAGGCAAACAAAATAATTATGTAACAAAACTACTTTACATTCTTGGTCGCAGTCAAAGAAGATGAGGGGGGTGGGGGGAAGGGTGAAGATGAGGGGGGTGGGGGGTTGAAGTTGTCGCTAGGGCGAGACTTGTCTAAATATTACAGTTGAGGCAGCTAGCTCAATAGATACGTTGTTATTTTTATAGACTTTGACATTGCCACAAATCCCCCTAACCAAGCGTTCTCCTTATTCAAAAACCCCCAGCTCCCCTCTCAGTGCGTACATAATAAAACGAAGGATGGTTCAAACTTGCCAGATCTTTATTAGAAAGGTCTCAAACTCCATCAATCAAAATTATTTAATTTTTTTTTAATCAGAAAAATTACCCAAATACTTTTCACCCGGCCTCTGAAAATTGTATTTTTGGCGGTTCTCGGCGTACAATCGTAATAAACATCTAAAAATCACACATTCTGCGCCAAAATCGTAAGAGTAAACAGGTCTGTTTTAGCTGTGGTCCCAGTTTCTTTTTTTTTTCCCCAGTAAAAAATAACCTAAAATTTCTAAAATTGCTTTCAGAGGCTTAATTGTAATAGAAACCTAAGTAAACTATATATTTTCTGAAAGATAAATGAAGTAGCTACCACACTTGTATTAGCATTTTAATGGAATCTATACAAAATTAATGATGTTATGAGCACTTGAAAGCAAGACATTTTGTCAATTTTTTTTTCTCTGGAGTACTCCAAGATAAGGACACTGAACATAATTTTTTTTTTACGTGTGGGCAATTTAGCCAAATTTATTCCCATCCGTTTACCTTTCTAAAAATATATAATTATTGGGGCCTTGTATCAATATTTCTATGTCATTTAATGCTATTTCTAAAGCCCCTGAAAAAGCTCTAAAAAGCTCCCTCACCACAGAATGATCAATGCCACAGTTTGTGGGTTAACTATGCTTAGTACATACTTATCATGTGTAGCTATTCCATTGAAATCATATCGTATATCTTTGGCATACTTAATGATGAGACACCTGTAGTTAGCTATCTGGTAACGTTTCATTCTTCTCATCAGCTCCGTCCTGTAAATAATAAATGCAACGAAACAATGATATAATTATAAAAAAATCAATTTAAATATTTTCTTTTCTTTTGTCACACTAAAGTGTAATCAATATATGAACAATAAAAGGATAATACACTTCGGAATAGTGAATTACCAGTATTAAATTATCCACACCCCACTTTGCGACTTTCAGCATTTTTATAACCTAATGACTAATGGTTGAAAGCATCCACCATGATTATTAATTATATTTTGAATGTTAATTATATTATATTATTCTCAGATAGAAATAGCAAAGAACTATCTTAGACAGAATGGAATATCTACATTAAAACAACATACACCTAAATTGGTATACATTACAGAACTGTTTTAGACCATCTGTTAAATTAAACTATTCTTAATTCTGAAAGTCTAAAAGTGATAAATGTTTCATTATTAAATACATGCACAGGTAATTAATAGAATTTGGGTGAAATGAACTTATGACTTATGGAATCACAAAAGATTAAGAATTAGGCAAATAAAACTTACGTTTTGCCAGAAAACATTGGGCCAAATATTACCTGGTGATGAGAGCAGAAGAGACATGCATTACTGATTTGAACTACAAATTAGTACAAATGACAAAAGTAAGTTTTTTAAAATAGGTAAGGGTATCTTGTCCTAATTGAAATAGAATGAGCATGATTTTCATGCGCTGATAGTTAAAACATAGTAATTTAGTCGTTTTTCTATTAAGGCCTACCTATCTTATAATTTTTTAAATAGGGCTTATGGATACTGGATAGACATAGTATGAGTATGACTATGAGCACAGTCCAAAGAATCTATGACTTTTTATAATAATGTAAAATTTAAAAAAGACAATGACAAGGGGAAAGGCACAAACAGACTTAACTTTAAAAATAAAACAAAACATATAAATATTACGAAGTGATTATTCACAGAGCTGTGCGGATAACGCTCGCCGTTATTCACAGATTTCGGTCTGCCGATAACGCTAAACGTTATTCACAGAATGTGATAAATTAATTAATGAATATAAAGTACAAAGTTCG
>CAXITT010000508.1:24957-56902 GCA_964033795.1 Lymnaea stagnalis | reverse complement strand
TAATAATAATAATAATGAAGTTCATTTCAAAAACACGCTTCATCCCCAAAGGCTCGAAGCGCGGTACAATGTCAACAAAATACAAATCTATAATTTACCACATTTAAAACAAACGCAACACTACAAAAACTAATTACTAGCATACAATTGCAAAGTCTTTCTAGCCATTTCAACCCCAATATTAATAGCCTACATCCAACAATAATTTTTCACCAGTCTAGATCTAATGCATTATATGATTATTCGCAGATTTCGGTCTGCCGATAACGCTAAACATTATTCACAGAGCTGTGTGGATAACGCTCGCCGTTATTCACAGATTTCGGTCTGCCGATAACGCTAAACGTTATTCACAGAGCTGTGTGAATAACGCTTCCCTAAATATTAATATAATATAGTATATATAGGCATAGGCTCATACTCATATAATGAGTTGACTGACTAAGATTAAAATAACACTAATTCATACTCATAGTCGAATCATTAAATTCCTTAATATGATATATTTTTTTAAGACCATGGATTATGTTTATGGATGGATGACTATGACAATAATGATTAGGCCCTTATTATATAAAATGACATGAAAAATGAAGTATTTTGGTTATAATAAAAAATAAACCTGAATTTGGCCTGATGTGTGCCTTGTTGAATGTTCGTGAATTGACAGCCTTGATGACATCTTTAATGATTCCCTTTTCTAACGTTTCGTAACAAATACTTGATTAGATTTTCCCCTGTTTAGTGCAGCAGACATATAACGTATACCGGTACTTGGAGCAAGCATAAGGAGAGCAGAGAAAGAGTGAAAGACACGAATTTGGCGCTCTTCTGACTGTGACCTGTGACCCGGGTAACCCACACGTTCGGTGACGTTTCACTGTTTATAATTAACAGTAGTATTAGTACACATGGGTAGAAATTAATTTTTTTACATTTTGCGAAAACAAATAATCCTAATATAAAATACTTAATTGATATTTAGGCTATCAATTTATAAAAAGAAATTGCAGGGCCTATATCTAAAACATTTATTGGCAGTGGCGGGAGTAAAAATGTTAACAATCAGCTGCATCTATAGGTACCCGGGTACCTATAATTGCCAAAGATTATTCGCACCCGGAGTGGCTCCGTACAGATTAAATAGCTTCGGAGCCGAATGTGATAACAATAATAGTAAGAGAATTATTTTTTTTTAATTGTTTTTTCTCCTTGTTATTTCACAGATTCATAGTTTTATTCTATTCTATTTTTTTTATTTTTGCTTTGTTAATTTCTCTTGGGACGGGTAGATTTTTTTCTTTCTTATTTTCTTTTTTAGTTTAATCCAATTTTGTAGATCATTTTTTTTTTAATCTAGTAATGAAGATGATTTAGATACATTTATTGTTTTCATTTGAATTTTAGAAAAGTAATAATATTAATTTAATTATTAAAATTAAATCCTTTATTTAAGATTATTTATGTGTAGCGGTATTGTTTAAGTTAAAAGATTTAATCACACAGAACTTTATGAATTAATTAAGTATTCTAAATAATGAAAATTTCATTCATAATGAATTAATTTCAACTATTCCTCTAGAGAGCTTGGCTTAGTCAGAACAAAACCACCATTTTTAAACTTTTTCCTTGGCACTGGGAGTCATACATGCGGACACTGACTGTTTTTCCTGATATCTCGAATCTCCTTTCAACAAATTTTCTCATTTGACTTGACCTAATTCACAAGGTAGTTGCAATGAACATCTTAAAGTTAAAGGATGCCATTGTATATAGCATGAGAAAGAGACTTATTTTTAGAGGACTCGTCTTTTTTTTTTTTTTTTACCATATCTGTCTACTGGGTCTAACACACTGGAACATAATTTAAAATTTAATTGAAAAAACAAACAAACCTTAACTGACTTGAGAACATTTTTGTTTGGTTGTTAGTCATTTAAGTTGTGTACTCAAGTAATCCATAAAATAAATTAGGGGCCAGTAAGGAGTAGGCAGCCAATAAACTCATTCAATTTGGTCACATCATTCCTTTGCCATTTGTCTCCTTTTACTTTCTCACCTTCCTTGTTGGTACCCGTACAGTTAACTATTTTTTGTATCATTTCTTCATTTAAGTACAGATGTAACGATTGAGTGGGAGCAAATATATGTGATCTGTGAAGGGAGTTTGGTTTCAACGCAACTAAGGCATGTCACATTGAAAATAAAATTCTGATAACTCTAAATAAATAGAGCCATTGAAAAAATATAGTACATACAAACCATATGCAAACAGGAAGACAAAAATCAACTAAAGTTTTTTTTTTTTTAAATTTGTTGTGACTTTTTTTGCAAAAAATGTAACATTTTATACCAATTTTGACTTTTACGCAAAATGAATAAAGACAAATTTGTATTGCATTTGTAGTAGTGCGTGGTGGGTGATTGGTGCTTGGGTGTACCAAGGCTGCCACTGACAGTTACTAATAAACAAATGAAGAAATGCAGGTCTCGAGGACTATAGCTTTATTTATGCTCTACAGAAAAAGTCACTGTGACCGACAGGTCCAAAGGAAAAGTCCTAAGAAAATATAAAGACTAAGGCAAATGTCCACTATGAAGAAAAAGGACAATATAGAGCATTCCAATGGGCCGCACTGAACAATGGCACACTGCAGGGATGCTGTCCGATCTCGAATGACCCCTACTTAGTGTGCACCCCTTTATAAAGCTGTGCGCGGACATATGAGAGAGCCCCTCCGACACACCAAAACCAACTTGGTCTAAGTTTTTCCTTCTGGCCAATTTCCTGGGGTAAAATGCCTAATTCTGGGGACTACACCCGAGTGATAATTAAAATCCCTGACCAAAGCCCTAACGACTTCTATGTGATCTGTGCAGTTTTTTCTCAGCTATCTAAGATACTATTTTATATTTCTATGAGTTAAATGGTTTTTGAGATATTTTAACTACAAGGGGTGGGGACCACTATAGATGAAGGTGACAACCCCTTTAATGACAAAATGTTAAAATATCCTCCAACGATGGAGACTTGTAAATATGCTTAGGAATAGTGAATAGAATCTCCTTTCTAACTAGATATAATTTATAACTTAATACGCTAGGGTTCCCGAGAAATAAATTACTGAATTTCTAACTAAAGCGCACATCGTGGTATTTTATCATTTCCTCCCTATGCGCGAGAGAAGCCGCCCGGACTGGGGTGAAAGGGATACCTGGGGTCAACCTTCCGATCCAGTGCTAGGCGAGATCACACGGCGCGACCGCGCGTTGGGTGCCAAGCATGGTCTTCGTACTAATAGCGGTTGTCTCAAAATAACGGGGCTAATAGCGGGTTTCCAAATAACGGGGCATACACTGCCACACATTGTATTGTAACTTATTGTACTGTATTTTAAATGAAACTTGGCATACACATTAAGAATAACATTGACATAAAGTTTAAAGAAGCTTATAACACAGCAGTTATTGGAAGTGTTACAAATTGGCATGTGTGTGGGGGTCACATAAATATTCAAGAACTCTTCAGGAGTAGCAAATGTAAAAATGTTATAAAACTTTTCTAGTTGGATGTACCCGGTATATAAAAAAAGGCCTCTTGAATTTTGTAAAGAATATCAATATCAATGAAAAGAAGCATGCAATGTTTGAAGGCGGTAGCTAGAATACTTTCCCTCCCAATTCATTTGGCGTTCCTAAAAATCCGGAAAATGCAAAACTAAGAAAAATGAAAAAAAGTATAAAATTGTGTTTTTTTTTTAAATTAGAGGGCTGCATGAACGATATAGGATGCATACACCATGTACATATATCATTCATGAATTAAAAAACAATTAGAAAACTAAGGCAGAAAAGATAGAAAAAAAATTAACACACGAACCTAATAAAAAAAATACATAAATAACAAAATTCTGAAAATTTTCTTTTGAGATATTTCTTTAAAAACCACCCATCATTAAGTAGAGAATGTCTATATAAATAAGCATGCAACGTTTCAATTACGTAGTTCCAAAACTATTCCTCCTGATTCATCAATTGACGTCAGAAAAAAAATATGAAAATGTTATATCGATAAAAGCTGAAAAAGACACTGACAAATGCTTTGGGGCCATCCATAAATGACGTCACGCGTCTAGGAGGGAGGAGGGGGGGGCTGGTTTTTGTGACAATGCGTGCCGAGGGGGAGGGGGTCTCAAGCCATGTGACGTCACATGAAAAGCGGAATGCTGTAGTAAAGAATTTCACTTAATAACACTAAATTACAGACATTTTTGACATTATTTAAAAAGCAAAACAATTATAGCTATTTTATTTTAAAACTACTACCACTGAGTCAGTACTCACTGAGGCTGAGAGAAATAGTACAGTAGGAATGCGAGGTCCGAAGAATGGCCTCAGATCAAGTTACGGGATGCCCAGTGGTGGAGAATCGGAATGTAGTTACAATGACAGTCGTGAGAATTTATGGCTAAATCTGGACAGGGGAAGTGGGGTGGAGCGGGGGAAAAAAAGTTGACCGCTGGGTGGGGGTTATCTCAGTAAATGCTCTAGTCTAGGGCAGGGATTCTTAACCTTTTTTGCAGCGCCCCAGGCCCTTTCCGTTTTATACACCCCCCACCCCCAAGCCGTAAAAATTATACTGTAATAAAATTTAAAATAATTAAATAATTTTGTTATCGTAGTTTTATTTCTTTAATTAACTTTTTATAAACAGGGCAAAAAATTACTAATACACGCAATGCGCCAATGAAATTCAGCACTGACAGCTGCTAATCAAAATTCCTAAATAATTGCATTTAAAAAAAAAATAAAAATTTAAAGCAGCAACAACTAGCAATGGGAGCAAATGCAATCAGTGACATAGCTAGGGTTGGTGTCACCAGGTCCGGTAAGCTCGTGGTATCACCCCCCCCCCTTTTTTTTTCCACGATGTATTTCTTCTTGTTAAACTTAGTCCACAGTATAAAAAATACAAGAACAAACAAAAATTAAATGAAGATCAGGAGGTGAATGTATTTCAGAACTTTAACTTGTACTTAGAATCGCCCATTGTTGTCCAAAGGATAGCTCTATTTCTCAGAATTTAGATAACTATAGCTTCTTGTCGCTTACAAAAGTAAGTTACCGAACACTTCATTCGGCGTTGAAACATGATCAAAACGGTGTGTTTCTGACCTAATATGCCTTGGCATCAACCTTGACATTTTAATATTACACACCTCAAGGTTGGGGAGGTACTTGTACCCCAGGTTAAGAACCACTGATCTAGTGAAATGTTTCTGTCACGGGTGCAGTAATTTGATATCCATGGGAGGCGAATTTCTTAAGGGTTTGTAAAGGACAATAATGGACACAGGGACTTTTTATAGGGGGGGGGTGCAGAGATTTGTGACGTTATATTTGTCTGCTAATCAAAATTCATAAAAACTTGCATTTAAAAAAAAAAAAAAAATTAAGGCAGCAACAACTAGCAATGGCAGCAAATGCAATTAGTGACATAGCTAGGGTTGGTGTCACCCGGTCAGTGACATAGCTAGGGTTGGTGTCACCCGGTCCGGTAAGCTCGTGGTGTCACCCCCCACCCCCTTTTTTTTTCACGATGTATTTCTTCTTGTTAAACTTAGTCCACAGTATAAAAAATACAAGAACAAACAAAAATTAAATGAAGATCAGGAGGTGAATGTGTTTTAGAACTTTAACTTGTACTTAGAATCGCCCATTGTTGTCAAAGTATATTTCTCAGAATTTAGATAACTATTGCTTCTTGTCGCTTACAAAAGTAAGTTACCGAACCACTTCATTCGGCGTTGAAACATGATCAATACGGTGTGTTTCTGACCTAATTATATAACTATTGCTTCTTGTCGCTTACAAAAGTAAGTTACCGAACACTTCATTCGGCGTTGAAACATGATCAATGCCGTGTGTTTCTGACCTAATAATATGGTAATCCAATTGCCTTGGCATCAACCTTGACATTTTAATATTACACACCTCAAGGTTGGGGAGGTACTTGTACCCCAGGTTAAGAACCACTGATGTAGTGAAATGTTTCTGTCACGGGTGCAGTAATTTGATATCCATGGGAGGCGAATGTTTCTGTCACGGGTGCAGTAATTTGATATCCACGGGAGGCGAATTTCTTAAGGGTTTGTAAAGGACAATAGTGGACACAGGGACTTTTTATAGGGGGGGGGGTTGCAGAGATTTGTGACGTTATATGGGTGTCAAAAATTGGCAAAATTTGCATGACGTCATTTATGGATGGCACCTTATTAAAAAATTAAAGGTTACTTGAACAACATTGGATAAATACATCATGTACACATTCCACTGGTTAATTAAAAAAAAAAAATTAAGTACATAGATATAATTGATAGAATATAAATAAATGCATTTTCCCAACAACCCTCTAGCCTCGAGCCTAATAAAAATGTAAAAAAACAAAAAAAACATCAATCATTATGTAGAGAATATATTAGAAAAAAACCTTGCAAATTTTGAAACATGTGGTAATAATACTTTTCCTCATTAATACATTTGACGTCAGAGATAAATGGAAAATTCTAAGTGGACCACTTTAAAAAGAGAGAAAAAAATCAATTAAGCAATATTAGATATATAGGAGTCAAATAAATGAAATTTAAAGCATATCAATGTGAAATTATCATAAAAGATAAGAATTTTCTAGATATTTTTACAAATGTTAAACAATATTGTAGAAACCAATAGACTCAGTTTAGGAAACAAAAATCTGCCCAAGAAATATAATAAAAATGGTTATTTACACAATTTTGTAAAATAATTTTCAGCACATTAAAAACATTTACATATTTATTAAAGTTGCTGAAATCTTTCGGAACCAATCATTGCGAAGTAGCAGTGAAAATAAATTTACAAGAACAAGTCAAGAATGACTATTATCTCAGCAAGGCCTTATCAAACCCAGTTGTTGGGTTCAGCTGTCTATGTTCTATATACCGGTATTCACTTTTCTGCGTGTTAACTTGTCCGTTGGTTCACTAGTTCTGTGTATGGATGTGTTATGGTGAGTTGTGGGTTTACTTGTCCTGCGTTCACTTGCGCGGCCACCACACAACGGACACAAACCATAAAGTTTATGCAGCATTAACGATCAAAAATCTGCTTAAAGTAAACCTATACACGGGTAAGCCACGGCGACTGCGTTGCTGCCCACAGCCTTACTAAACAGAAACATGGCAAAGCCGTGGAGGCCACGTCGCTCTAGCTATGCCGACGTATTACTTTAGTGTATCAGAGAATGACTTTGGTACCGGTAATCAGCAGGCCAGACCAGGGAAACGGCGCATGGGCAAAAAAAGGAGCGAAGCGAGAGACTCGGCTACGTAATAGAATTCCACCAACAACAGAGACTGAGAGAGCGACCAATTTCCAAGCGTTGGGTGATGTGTAACGTGTCCTCATAATGAGCAGATCTGGAAAATGTTACGAGAGGGCCAGGAATTATGTTGCGATATGTTCACTAGAAAGTTGTGCCACCCACTACCACTAAGTTTAAAAAACAAAACAAAAACAACTTTTCAGCTCGTCGAAAATGCCGTCCCTAATTATAGTTTTTTTTTAAAAGTGGCACCTGTGTGGACCAACCCCTCCACAGTCCCCTTCCTATGCAAGTGGATTGACTTTTTCTCGACAATTGTGAGTCATAGTAGGCAAATAAGTATAAGCTATTTAAATGGTCTGTGGTTGGTCAGCTCTAGTTTGATCGATGGCACTTAATTATTTAGATGCCACCTAAGTTGACTCTGATTTGTGGTGAGTAAAATGAGAGGCAGTGTTAGTGATTTTATGTATCTGGATGGAACCAAGTTGCTTTGTTAGTCATCTGTTTGCAATGGTGTTTATTTCGCTACTGACATATATTTCATTACTTTCCCGCTTTTTGCCTCCTAGTCTTAATAAATCACTAGCTATTTATTGAGAAAGAAATCGAAACTGTCACAAATTTTAAGAAAGGAAATTGACAATTTTATTTAAAGTTTTAACAAATATTTCCCACATAACCACCACCTTCAAAATTCTAGCCGCGTTACGTCCGTAATGGATGCACAACCGTGCAAAGGAAAAGTTGCAGTAGCGCCCTGGGCGAATGCGCCCCCTGATATTGAGGTCCCTTGCGAGTACCACCTTTACATTGCTGTGCATGGATCCAGTGGACTAGAAAGAAATATCAGACAAAGTAGATAGATCTATACAATTTGTAAAAAATTATTTAAATATTTAAATATTTATTTATTTAAATAAATTTAAATGAATCATGTATCCAATTGGGAAACTTTTATAACGTATCTTTGAAGACAGAAGAGTTCTCCTTGTTTTCCCACAATGGCGTCATTTATGACAAAAGATTCATGAAATGTAGGCTACTTTTTTTTTTATCTTGTTTAATTTTGTTAAATGGTTATTGTACATGAACAAAAAGACGCAATTTTAGGCCTTTAGTTCCATCAGGTAAAGAGGAAGTTTTAATTTTATATCACTAGAAATAATTAATCGTGCTTAAATTTCACTTAGGCACTTTGATTAGAAAATTAAAACTTTTTGTAAAAATAAACCAATTACATAGTTATAGTCATAGTTGAATTAAGCTAATTTTTTAAAGAATTATAACACCAAAATCATATTTAAAGCTGTTGTAGTTTTAAAGTTATGAATTTTAAAGTATGACTTAATCAAGTTAATTTGTCCTTTTTTAACATGGACCACATCTCCATTTTCTGGTACCCAATTCCGCTGTTGGCGTCCCGAGCTATTACAGTAACTCAGTAACAGTAGCTATATTATATATAACTCTTGTTTTAATGATAATTTTATTTTCAGAACTAATGCTGTGTTAAAAAATAATTTTAATAATGTTAACAATTATAGATAAATTGTAGCTTATCTAACTATGCACTATTTATATCACTGATATACTGATATTATCAGTAAATTTAATATAATATATTAATATATGGCTTTTCTGTTTACCAAATCTTCAGCGTCCATTATTATAGAAAATATAAGTATAAGGCAACGGACCCCTAAAATGTTGTTTGATATCTACTTATTTTGAACTTTCAACTTTGGCACATGACTAATTAACTAAAGCTTTCCCTGACCAATGGTGTTAATAGTTTTTGCACATGGCAAACTCTTATATGAATGAAACTTGAGGTAGTCGGTAGTACTACGGCATAGCATTATGTATGCAAATGGCTGTGGTTTCCCATGACTTTTTGCACACTGTCAATTCTGATCGCTAATAATATGGACTCAACCGGGTTTTTAAAGCTCAAATTTAAAAATGTTTTCAAAATGCATTCTGAAACACAAGTTATAAAATATTTTGATGTATATAGAGATAATAATGAATATTTCCTAAGCTAAGTATCAGTGTTTTCCGCCATTTAAAAGGGGGCGGGACACTAATCCAAAATGGCCTGTGCGACCTTTGCATAATGAGGTCAACTTTGAGGAGAATTGTGAAAATGTTTGATGAACTATCTCAATGAAATTTTGCACACGTGTACTTCAACAAATTATGCAGGCCTACTTTTAATATGAAAGACCTACTTTGAATATTTAGACCGAATTTTTTAAATGCGAAGATGCCTTATATTGACATACGATCACTTAAAGTTGAGATAAAGAACAAATTAACTCAATGGGAATGTATTTCAACATTTCTCCTAACGTTAATTCAATAACTACAGCAACAGCAGCTAATTGTATTGACCAGATGAGCTTGTGTAGATTGGTTATGTTAATGTATGCATTTAATGTTGTAGTTAGTTGGATAAATTTAATACATTTCTTTTGTTTTAAATTATCATCTAAATGGTTTATCATAATAACTTCAGTACTAGTTTATAATTTTGTGTGTGTCTTTCAGTTCCAATACAAGCTAAGAAGCAGTCAGAAAGATGATGCTGACCTGATTGTTGGATCTCAGGCAAAGACCATGCTGCAAAACAAAAAAAAATACAGCCCAGAGACAAGGGGGTTGTGGAGTTCTATGCTTCTGTTGGAAAATATTTTGAGATGGTGCTTGACTACCTTCTAAAAAAAAAAAACTTCCCTATCAGATCCTGCACTTCAGAATGCTTCTGTATTTGATCCAAAAAGAAGGTTAAACAACACCAGCTAGAATACTTCCTTACCAGATTTCCCATTCTGATCTCCAGAGGGACTGATGTTGACACCATCTATGAAGAGTTTGATAGGCATCAGCAGAGGAACATTGAGGATGGGGTAAGAGTTGACAGGATTTGGCAAACAATTTGCCAAAAGCACCCATCCCTTAAGAATCTTGCCCATGTAGTGAAAGGGATCCTCACCATACCTCACTCCAGTGCTGCGTGCAAGAGAATATTCTCTATGTTCCTGAAAACATGCGCAGACCAGGGAAAAAAATAATGGCCCAAAAACAACAGAGGCCTTGTTAGTCCTCAAGAGAAAATCAGGAAGCTGCTTGGACTTGGATGAAACTTTCAGTGCAAAAGAACTCCAGCAGCTTAAAAGTTCAGCAAGCGTCATCAATACACAAGGTATTTAAATATTTAAAAAATGTGTACTCAGAGAATGTGCCCCTTTTATTGCTACAAGTGTACTAATTTGTTCCGTATTGTACTATTCTGAGACAATATTGTACTATTTTGAGATGGAATTGTACTATTTTTGGAGTTCCTGGGGAAACAAGTCTGGTGTATGAGTATAATATAAGCTTTAATTAAATGATAATATAATTCTTTACTTTCTTTTCTGGGGGGGGGGGTGACAAAGATTTTATAAAGCTAAAGCATCTAGACCTAGATGAGCCACACAGTGGGATCTGACTATGATAAAAACATCATGTTTGTGGCTCTTTAGGGTTAACAACACATGGTCAAGGGCTTACCAATAAGCATTACATTAAATTAAAATTTATTTACAACTGTAGGATGTTATAAACTATAATTATCATAAGGTAGATATTTTAAAAATAATACAATTTTGTTAACATTCACAATTTTTAGTTTTATAGTTAATGAAAATTCACAATATTTAGTTTTAATCTCAAATGTATTAAAATAGATAGCCAGTGTAAAAATGTATGAGTGTGTTTGTATGACAATGTCAGAATTAATTTGTGATACAGATTAGAGAACACATTCTTCAATGAGTGACACTCAACGTGAAGGAGTTTACCATCAGGGTCCCATTTGGATAGCTCTGCTCAGGACCATAAAAGTTACCCATGATGTTTTACCATTGCAGCTTTTTTTGCTACATTTCAACACTATAAGATAAGATAAGGTAAGATAAGATTCTTTTCTTTATCCAAATAATGTGTTTTGATTACATTGTATCTATTCATTTTTAGCACATATCCAGCAAATATTCTTTCTAAGACAAAATTTTTAAACCAGAGCAATTTAAACACATCTAATGTGTGTCTCAAGTGCAATAATCAGGCATCATATACCACAGAATTTCACTCCCTTAGTGACAATATTAACTTTAATTAAGAGCGATTGTTTGATTTTGTTAAAGCCAGAGGAGCACTCTGTTAAATTCTAACAGACTGGGGAACAAATAAGTGCATAACTTTCAATGTTAACTTTGAGGGAAAGAATTCACCCTGATTGAGCTCATCTTAAGTATCTGTCGTGTCATGTTTAAAACAGAATGTTTACTTAATGAACTTGAATAATAAGTTTATACTAGAGGTGTGATTAGAATATTAAATATAGATTGGAAGTATAGTTAGAATATTAAATTTAGACAAGAAATATGGTTAAAATATTAAGTTTAGAATAGAAGTGTAAATTATGTTTAAAATTGTATTCCTCCAGATGAGTCTCCTCTCAAATTTGGTTGGTTGAATGTATTAATGAAAGCCATGGAGATGACCAAACTGGACTTTAAAAATTTCACATGAAGATGTCAGAACTAAACATTGAAAACTTCACATGCAGATGACCAAGATGGACATTGTAAACTTCACATGAAGATGTGAGAACTGGACTTTGAAAATATCACATGCAGATGACCAAGCTAGAAATTGAAAACTTCATATGAAGATGTCAAAACTGGACTTAAAACTTTACCATGACAAGGATGACCAATTGAAGTAGGTTTTTTAAAAATTGTGCCTACAATCAAACAAAAAAAAAAAAACAAACAATAAAACTACAACTATAATACTAAGTTTAACAGCATTCTAAAGATTAATTCATATGAACATTATGATTATTGGTATTATTACATACGTGAAGACATTACCTACAGAAATACAGAGGATACCATCTTACTATTACAGTAAAACTTCCATTTTGCTACCTTTAAATTGCCATTGAAACAAGTGCGTTATTTGGTGGGGGGTCTTAAAAAAGAGGTAGGACATTTTCAAAAAACGACACTTAGAAAAATAAGTAAACATGTAAAAAAAATACACATACCATTAAGTATAGGCACCATCTTACATTCAGAATTATAGATTAAACTCTGTCTCACGACCAATATAAACTCATATTGTCTCTAAACTCTGTCTCACAACCAATATAAACTCATATTGTCTCACAACCAATACAGTCATTATCTTCCTATTCCTCATTAATCCCAATGCTGGTTTGGTAGCTGTTTAAAAACGTGTGTAAGTGCTGAGTACATGCTTAGAGTTATAACTATTTATGTATAAGATAAGCGCATTAATTGTTGTAATTATTTTTATTCTGTGAATTGAATAGTTTTTTTTATTGAAAGAAATTGTTATTTCTGTTTGTTTTTATGATCCCCCCACCCGTGCATGTTCTTTTAGTATGTCTCTTTGAACACCAGACATTGTGTCAGCAAGGTCTGAAAGTCCCTTGATCAGGCCATAACTGGCCATCTCCTTGGAGTATTTCAAAAGACAAATTTACGGTGCAAGCATTATTTCCCCTTCACTACTTCCAGCTGCTTTAGTGCATCACCTGCTTTTAAAAGTCGTAAACGAAACTGTTTTCTCCAAGCGCACAAATATAGCATTGCTTTGTAATCTGACATTTTCAGATGCTAGGTCATAAAATTGAATTATTTGAAGGTTGCAAGTTGCGTTTTTGAGGGATTCATTTAAGAGAGGTCTTTATATATTACAAAGCATTGGTGAATTTTTTTTCGGTCATATGTTGGAGGAAGTCGAAGTCGTTTAAGAGAGGGTTGCAAAACGGAGGTTTTACTGTGTTGGAAAGACTTTACCATCACCTAGACAGCTCTAAAATATATGCTAGGGTGCTTTCTTGGAAGTGCTGGGTGGCAGAGTGGTCTAAACTGAGCAAATCTCAAGTTGGTGATTCCAGCCAAAGCCCAGTCAAGCATAAACCCATCCAGCACCCAGCATAGATGGGGACACGTTAACCTTGGTTGGCAACTCATCTAAGAAGGAAACTCTAAATTAAATTCAAACCCGGAGATGGCGTCCCCTACAGGCGGCAAAAAATGTATCATTCCGACAACCCCCTGCGACGCCCCGGATGCCATCACTGAGAGCGCAGTGAGCATGCTAAAATAGCATAGATACTTAGCGCTATATAAGTATTCAATCGATCAATCTCTGACTTCTCATCATCATTTAACTATGATGATGAGAATTTTTAAATAATTAAATTTACTGATGATGCTACCATTGCTTAATATCTTAAGGGGAAAGCATATACCACAACTTACTAGCTTTATCAGTTGGTGCAATTTTCTTTAGTTAAATATCTCAAAACTGAAAGAAATGGTTGTCGATTTCCAAAGGGGGAATCACCCAAGTACACATCTCACAATAAATACACAGTATTGAGGAAGTAGACACAAAAGTATCTAAGTATCACCATTAATAATAAGCTGACAGGGCATGACTTGGACCCAAACAAAAACAGCAGAAAACCTATTAAACACATGGGAGAGAAAATTTCTCCAGGAAATATATGACAAAGGATGAATATGGATGGATAATACGTACCAATACGCACAGTCTATATCAGGATCCCACGCTAATAGCAGAAATAAAAAAGGGCAGGCTACGCTGGGCAGGACACTTAAAGAGAATGCCAAATGACAGAAGAAGGAATCGGGTACATCACCAAACCCCAGAGGAAAACGGCTCAAAGGCAGACCTAGGCTTTGATGGATGATGTGGAAAAAGATCTACAGCAGCTGTGAATCCAAGCATGGAAAAGAAAAGCATTAGTTAGGTCTGAGTGTAAGGAAGTAGTGAGGCAGGCCAAAGCCTTACATGGGCCATAGCGCCACAAGGATGGATGGATGACATGGCATGAACACAGCCAAATTTTTTTATTAAAAAATCAACCAAAGACTTTTCTATCTTTAAAAAATGTACTATTTCGGTGTAAACAAACAAGTTATTAACTTATTATACAATGCAACAATTGGACGCCTTCTAAACTTCATATTACACTGCAGCTCTATCAGCTCCATCTACAAATTTGCAGGTGCAGTTTCCACATCTATGACAAGGGAGACAAGTTGCATGTGTGTCTCCCTTAAGCATAGCTTCACTTGAAATACCTTCACTGCATCAGGCATATCAGTGATCAAGTGTTCCCGTGCCTGGAGCTGCAGGTTCAAGTCGCTTTTTATTTTTAACCCGAAAAACTGTGGAGTCTTTCCTAATGCTGTCCATGAATTGAGAGATTTCATTAATCAGCTGGAAAAATCTACTAAGAACTTTTATCAGACTTAGCCACCGCACCTCTGTATGATAAGGCATGTCGCCGAACTCTTTGAGTCTATTTCCAGCATAAAAAATATTGAAATTACCTGTGATTTAAACCTTTGGCTCTGATAAAGTTGACGGTTTGTGTAACAGTGCTCATTACACCTTCCATGTTGAGGACTTTACCACACAGAGAGCCTTGGTGTATGATGCAGTGATATGCTATCAATCCACCAGTAAATTTATCCTGCATTTTTAACCACATCCTTCCAACTAACTAGTCCCCTTTTTTCGCTGTTCATCGCCAGTGTTCCATCTGTTGTAAGTCCAGCTAGTTTGTCCCAAGGCAGGTTCATGTCTGTTAAACTTTGACATACATTGTCAAACATTTCTTTTCCTGTCATTTCTCATGCATGGATTCCATGCGCAATATTTCTTCTGTAACATTGAAACTGGAGACCACTCCACAGATGAAGATAGTGAGCTGTGCAGTGTCAGTCAGCTGTGCAGTGTCAGTCAGCTGTGCAGTGTCAGTCAGCTGTGCAGTGTCAGTCAGCTGTGCAGTGTCAGTCATGTCATTACTTTCATCGACAGCAAGTGAGAATGCAACAAAGTGTTTCTCTTTTTTGATCAGCTAGTGTTTTCACATCAGTGGCCATCTCACAAGCCCGATCAGCAACGGTATTTCTGCTAAGGCTTTCATTTGCAAACATCTGCTTTTTGTCTTAACACAAGACGTCACACACTTTCATCATGCAGCACTTCACAAGCTCCTCCTGTAAATGGTTGGCCTGTATTTGCAAGCTCCTTCACCACAATAAAACTTGCTTTCACAGCAGCTTCAGTATGTGATTTTGCTTTGGTGAAAAACATTCATCTTCAATTCTTCTCCCTCTTATGTTGCTTCTACTCTGCATTCAGGAATTTTAACTTGTCTTGATGTTTAGTCTCAGATTATATTCCTTGATCACAGCCACATTATCTCCATAAAGTAGGTACAGATTGATAACACATTAGCCATAGCAGGAAAGTGTGATGTAATATCCAGGCTCTACACCACTTTCATTTCTTATGCGCCTATCCAAAATGAGCAACTGAATGTTGCTAGGTTACTGTAACGACAAACATCCACTCACTACACAACTTTTACTGTCGCTTATTTTGATAGAAAAAGCGAGAACGCTCTCAGGTAGCCTATCCTTGGACAATGCAGATTATTAGGGAATATGATTTGCACTTTATATCGCAGGGCCATTAAAAATATTTGAGCCTAAAATTCTCTCTCATGCCTGATATAATTGTACGCCGGTCAAGACCTCTCAGGCCTGATATAATTGTACGCTGGGCCTAATGTGGCCCACGGGCCTTAAGTTTGACACGTATGATATAGGAGTACTTTTTTTTTCATAAATTTCACTAATGCTTCTTTTGTTATTGTGCTTTTTTTTCAGATGCATAACTTTGATGTAGACATTGCAGTCTTTGTTACATGTAACAATAACCAACACATATTTTCATCTTCTATGAGTCTTGCAGCTAAAGTGAAGTAGATGAAGTACATGAAGCAGTTGAAGTAAATGAATAAAAATATTATTGTAAAGGGACAGTAAATAATATTATTTTAATATTTTGTTTTTTCACTTCCAGGTTAATGCATTCTACACAAGTGACTTGGCGGTGAAAACCAAGACGTTTCAGTAAATCTATATTATAGATTCTTGGCTGACAGCTGATTGTGCACCATATCATCTTGGCTGACAGCTGATTGTGCACCATATCATCTTGGCTGACAGCTGATTGTGCACCAAATCATCTTTGCTGACAGCTGAATGTACACCACGCCATCTTGGCTGACACCGTAATGTACACCACACCATCTTGGCTGACCGCTGATTGTGCACCATATCATCTTGGCTGACAGCTGAAACCATCTTGGCTGAAACCATAATGTACACCACACCATCTTGGCTGACACCTGAACATACACCACATCATTTTGGCTGACATCTGAATGTACACCACACCATCTTGACTCTCATCTGAGTGTACAACACACCTCTTGGCTGACACCCTAATGTCTCAACCCAAGTAAACAAATTTACCAAATTATTAATAAAATAAATTTCTACTAACACACAAATAAAATTTTTAGACTTTTCAATCAACCTGTTCATTGTTTCAATCACTCAAACTTTAACCATAATGGTTTTAAACCTATACTATTTTTCATTTTTAATTCAAATAAATGTCACCTTGTTGCTGTATGAATGTGCTGCTCCACAAAAACTAATAATATAGACTTTTTCAGACCTGTTTACTCTTACGATTTTGGCGTACAATGTACGATTTTAAGATGTATACATTATATATACTGTATGATTATTTTTTACTAGTAAGATAATGTTCTGAACGATTTTGTGATGATATTGTACGATTTTAAGAGTTTAAGGGTAAACAGGTCTGCTTTTTAATTACCCTAACCTGTCTTGGCATGAAGACTGAATGATAAAATGTATTACTTTGACCAGTTGGTTCAAATAGACTGATGAGCTGAATGATTTACCCTAATGCTCAGTTCACACGATCAAATTCTCATCAAATTTTTGTTCATACATTTGATGCAATTTTTGTATGAAGCCTTGTCATAACTTTCAAATCACTATTTGATCAAATTTTGATGGCATGCAAATTTCTTAAAATCTGTATGATTATGCAACCTCCATATCACATGAACAAACACTAAGAAGAATTTCATCAATCTAGGTCACTAGGTCGTATTTACATTGACTAAGCTAAGTTATCAAAACAACAGCAGCCTCCAAGTAATAATAATGTACTTAATTTAGAAAAAGATGTAATAGAAAAATTAGACAATAAATTGGCGAAGGGCATCATGTAATTGAAAGGTATTTATAAATAGGCTTATTACTTGTACAGCATATATACTATAACCCTGTAATTGTAACACTAATGACTACTTAGTGCTTCCATTTGGATCAATGAGAAATTTTACCAGCTCGAGCTCCAGGCAAAGAAAATATTGCTCCGTAACAGTGATTACAAATAACAATTAGAAATTTAATTCTCCTACCCCCACCCCCCTTTTTTATTTTCAGTGCTATTATAGCAAATGGATGCCCCCTTGATTAAATTAAAAATTTCAACTTTTTAAATTATTTAACTTAGGCGCAGTATAGGTTAGTTATTATATTGTTGTTCTGTGGCGACCCCTAAGGTCCACTTTTTAATAATTTCCACAGAAAACTTAAAATCTTATTATATTATTGTTTGAGTCATACTATAGACATTTTTTTTTTGGGTAGAATGTAGAAAAACTTGACTTTAGATATAATAAATATTTAAATAAGGACCTTCAAATGAGATAGAATCATAGTAAAAAGCTTACATTTCTCAAAAATACTGTTACATTGTACAAGTAAAGTAAAGCTCTCCTGAACATTCATAAATAAAAGTTCATTAATAAACAAAATAATCAATATAATTTTTAAATTGATTTAATGGGAGTTTTAGGTGCTATTTGACAAGTTATGAGATACCGTTAGAGAATTAGCAGTACTCCTCTTCTCAGTCTGATCAACTGCCAGTGGAAAATAGGCCATTAACTATTTCTTTCCATTTCTTCCATTCTCTAGATATCTTCTCCAGCTCTTGACAATTTTTATCACCCGGTATATTTTTGTTGACATCCCTTTACCAAGTTTATGGAAATCATTCCTGATTTATGTATTAAAATGAACAGAACGCTCATTTGTAGTACACTGCATTAGATTTTAAAAATTATATTGAGTACAATTATGTATACTTTTTATATACTGGTACTCTAATTTAAACTGTAAAAGATAATATTTTAGGGAGTGGTAATCTCCTTTTAAAAATAACTTCCAGATAAAACACCTGATTTAAAAGATACAAATACAAGTTCAATCACAGATTTCACAAGAACTCAGAAACAAATTGGTATAAATTTTATTAAAAAATAAGCAGTGCTGAATGAAGTTATCAATAAGCACTACCATTAGTTGCAGTATTTGCATATTTGAAAATAGGATGTCACAATCATCTTTGACAATAGAAATCTTGTCATTTCATCGTCTCTCAAGTTAGGGTATTGTAAATGTGGCTCTATTGTATTTAATAATTTCTGGAGAAAAAAAAAAGATGAATTTTATTTATTACTCATAAAAATATATACATTATAAAGTTATCACACAAACACTCATTTTAAAGCATAAACATTTCTATTTCCCAGTTATAATATGTAACGTTTATAATGTAATGTTACTTGTAAACGTCAGCTAATGTATTTTATTTCTTCAGTGCCAGTGATGATTTGCCAATAAATCCATCTGAAAAATACAACATGTCAACCTTCTCCATTAAAATTATGTCGTTCACTCCCTTCACTCAAGAAAAAATGAATTCTCCATACACTATAAAAATTAGTTCCTTTTTTCTAGTGTTTCTATTCTTTTCCTTCAAATCACTTTGCCTTTGTGCCGTGAGAGCAAATGTTAGTGTCCTGTGAAAAAATCCATGTCATATGAATAAGTAACATGGTCTGTTACACACATTACTGATACTAAAACAATAAATATAGAATAACTATAGTATGGTATGACAATCCACATAAGTTCAATATGTTTTATGTTTTTGTCATTTTCTTTATACTCAATTTGTCTTGACCAAAAATCAGCAACAATGTTGTTTTTGCCTTTTATTGATTTTATTTCAATTGATAGAGTATTGAAGACTATCTGTTGATCTTGTTATTGGCTATTCTCTTTTTGTTTAGTGCCATTAATGGTTTATGATCTGTTAAGAGACTAAACTTTCTTACTTAGAATTTGATCAAATTTTGAACAAAATCTCAACAAAGAAACCACACACAAAATAGTGCCTTCATACTAAAATTTGACGCATATTGAAGAAATTTGACAGGAATTTGATCGTGTGACCTGAGCATTACCCTGTCAGTACATATTAATGTATTTACAGTTATTGATGTTGTCAAAATCTAAAGCTAAATAAATTTAAATATTAACTTAAATTTAAATAACATCACTAGGCAATGTTTCAACTTGTGCATTCATTTCGAACATCACTGGACAATTATTCAACTTGTGCTTTCATTTAAAAACCTCACTAGACAAAGATTCAATTTATGCATTCATTTCCAACATCACTAGACAATTGAATAGCACAAATCACTAGAGTCACATAACTAGACAAGTGACTAACAAACAAATCATTAGTTACACATGACGAGACAATTGACTATTAATCAAATAACTAGTGACACATCACTGTAAAAGTTACTAACAAACAAATACTACAGACATGTGTCTAAGGCTGGAAAGCTTAACAATCAAATCATATTTATTACAACACTAATAAAGAATGTACTAAGAACTATATTAATAGTTTTTAGTGAATGGACAAGAGGTGGCTTTGACTGAATGATTGATTTAACAAAAGCAAAAGAGTAGTAAATTTGATTTTTTTTGATGATTATGATAAGAAGATTTTCACCTATAAAAAGTAATTAGGGGTGGCGAATTTAAAAAAGAAAAGTAGGATGGGGGAGGGATGTCCCATTTAAGCCATTAAATACTTTTAAAAATATTCTATCTTCAAAAGATTGCTATAGTATTTATGACTATTTGAAACAATTTTCAAAGAACAAATAAAGTCCCACTAAACATGACATTATTTAACACCAAAAACAGTTTGAAACAATTAAAAGTTTATGTTCACAATGTGCTTTCGATTCACCAAGATGGTCCATAAGGTAAAAAGAAATCCCAGTGTCAGGGGATAGAAGAACCAAGTGGAGCATGACATAAGTATAACTCTAGAATTATCAATTTTACCATTATCAGAATGTTTGAATTTGAACTTTCTAGGTGAGCTCTTTTGAATGATAGCCTGCAAGGCAAGGTTGGGTAATATGTTCCCAAATCAAAGGTTATTAATTTTTATCAATGCTAACAAGTATAAAGTAACTGACCTTACTAGTAAGGTATAAACTAATTTGAAATTTTAAAAATAATTTAACAATCATAGGGTATAAATCTCTGTTACCATAAATTTCATATCAGTTTATAAATATTAAAAATAGTAAGTATTTTTAATATTTTCTTGATAATTATTTACACAAAAATAAAACATGCTTTAAAATCAAATTTAAACAAAAAATTTGAATTTATTTTAATAATGAACAGGATATCCCAGAAGAATTCTCTTTATAAGTATAAAAGTCATTTTGATTACTTCTAATAAAATGTATACTAAAAATTATTTTAAATATTAAAAAAAATTAAAATTATTTCAGAAAAGTAACAGGTGCACAAATGCAATTATTATTAGCTTAAGAATTTAGTGTTAATTTACTGAACACCCATAACATAAAGTCAGAAATAGAGATACTTTTCCCCGCTCAATTTTGCGAAATACGGTCAAAGGGAAGCAACCATTAAAATGAACAGAAGTTTTAAAGACAACGATAACTTCCCATTAATTATTACGGTAATTTTATTAATTCGCTTCAAGAAAGTTAACTCTTGTGACCTTGGTGAAAGATCGTATTAACTTGGTTACTGTTCCTAATTCTTTATGAAAGTATGGGAACTAACTGCTGTCACCTTGATTGACAAAATAATTTTTTGAGTTGCCTCTAATTGAGTACTCTTTTATAACAAAAGTTTTTTTTAATCTGTTGATTAATTTATTAACTTTCCTTAGAAAAAGAATTCTTTTGTGGTTTGAATAACTTTTCCTAAATTATTTTGTTGACTATAAAGATGACTTTGTCAGTATTTTTCAAGATACAAAGCAAACATTGGTAAATTTAAAGGACGAATGTCACTATTTTATCGAATTTCACGAATGTATCCCCAAATCGATCCCTATGCCTATGCCTAACCTGCCTGAACCTTAAATAGATCCCTATGCC
Source organism: Lymnaea stagnalis (assembly GCA_964033795.1). Taxonomy (NCBI): domain Eukaryota; kingdom Metazoa; phylum Mollusca; class Gastropoda; family Lymnaeidae; genus Lymnaea; species Lymnaea stagnalis. Next base: position 35,222 of record CAXITT010000508.1, on the reverse strand, counting down.
TAACTAACCCTGAGCCCTAAATCATCAGTATATATAGGCATAAGTATAATTTAATTAAGATTAAAATCAAGCTATTTAATTAATTTACTAAATTTAGTTTTTTAAAGAACAAAGTGGCTATTCGTACCCAGGTACCAGAAGTGAGAGGTTTGGATTAAAAAATTATTTAAAATTTTATTGTTGGGTTTGTAAGACAAAAGGAGGTATTGAATGGACTATATGTTTGTAAACTTAATTCTTCAGTTTAACTGCAATAAACTACCACTAAAAATGACGTCCTAATAGCACTGAGTCAAAATTGACCCAGACACGCAGCGCCACCATTCCCACCCGGGTACCATTAGACTCAAGCTATTCGAATGTCATTTGTGGTTAGTTTATTTTAGTAAAACTGAAGAAGTAAGAGTAAGTTTACAATCATATCCCAATCTCTCACTTCTGGTACCCAGGTACGAATAGTCGCAGCCTTTAAAGAATGTCAATGTAAATATATATCTATTCAAACCCTTTCCATCGCAACTGGGTTTAATACACCCGGAGACAGACTGTGATTGCTGTTATCTCGAGTCTCCTATTTTATAACCTTTCTCATACTCGCCCTCATCCACGAGGTAGTTGGAATTAGCACCTTGGCCTTGGTGGTTGCATTTAAATAAAGTATTTAATATAAAGCATGCCAAAGTGACTAATTTTTGGGGCCGTTATCTTTCTTTGTACAGTCCCAAGCATAATTTAATAGAAGGAAAAAACGTCTAAACTGGCTTATGAACATTATTGTTTGGTTGTTATTTATTGATTATTTGAGTCTGTGTAATTCATAAAATTAATTTTAATTTTTGACAATAAATAAATACAGTGGAACCTCTCATAGTGAGCATAATTTGTTCCAGAATCTTACTCGTTAAGCGAAACACTCGTTCAACTAAACAATTTTTCCCATACAAACCAATGTAAAATACGATAATGCGTTCCATGCTGAAAAAATACACATTTTTCAAAAAATGTTACTAACATTTGTTCAAATAAAATAACTTATGAATTGTTAAGGAGTGTAACAACAACTTGGAATACAATTTAGAAAATTATATCAGGCAAAAATAAGTTTCGCCTTTCCAGAAATAATTTTTTCATTAATAGTGTCGCCTTGTAATCGCTTCTCGTTTATCCATCTTAGAAGCAACCTCTCAACATTATCAAGAATACGTAACCGTTTCGAAGACATTCTTGACACCCCCTTTGAAGCATCCATCTCCTTAATTTTGTTTTTGTTCTTGAAAATAGTGCAGATCGTTGATGTTGACCGATTGTATGTGCACGCTAGTTTAGCCACGCTCACACCTTGTTCTCGCTTTTCAATGATTTTACGTTTCATTTCAATAGTTATTTTTTCTCTCTTATGATTGTCTTCTTGTGGTTTTTTCTTCGAAGACATTTTAGCACAGGTTATTACACTATGCACATAAAAAATTTCAAATACTGTCTGAATACAAAATTTGTAAAAACTGGTGATCACACACGAAAACAATACGCTAACAGACCGAGTGCTAGACACAGACTAATGCATCGGCGCGGAAGTCCCGGCTCACAAATGAATGTGGGGAAAAAGGGACTTCCCCTTTCTGCGTAACTCGTTATGTGAAATGTCGCTCATTAAGGGAGCAAATTCTTAACATTTTTTTTGCTCGTTATGCGAATGACTCGTAATGAGAGGTGCTCGTTATGAGAGGTTCCACTGTATTCTGAATCCATTTGGGTACTGGTACTAACAATAATAACATTAACATGTATTCAACATAACATACTATTTTAAAGCAGAACAGTCACATGTACACATGGAAAATAGGGGCTTTGCACCTCAGCTTGCACAGTTTATACATAAAAGAACAGAATGGTCTTTGCAAATATAAATATGTCTTAATAAACTTGCTGAGTTGAAGTGGTTTGGGCAGCTATTTGAAGTGTTTGTAAAGATTTCAAAACACTGGGGATGTTTTGTGTGCAATGTCAATATTGGCTGTCTGTAATTGGCTGCAGTGGATGCCAAGTCAACAATGTTGTTAAACACAACCAAAGGCCATCTTTTACTTTTTTGTATTCACAGAGAACACCTTCGCCATTTGGTCCATGGCATATATGCCTCCTTTGATTTTGTTGTTATCTCTGGTTTCTTGCATTCAGTTTCACTTTCTATATCTGGACGATTGTGTATTGTGTTCAGGAGCAATACAATTTTCTGCCTTGAGCTCTGGTTTTTTACAAGGTTGTTTCCTGTCTGAACAAAAACACTGATTTTTTGAGGAGCAGACATTATTATTGGGTAGGAACATCTTGCTCCGTTTCACTGTTCCAACTATAGGGTGAGTCTGTTCTCTGCCATTGGTTTTGCAGGTTGTAGGGGAATGAAATAATAGGCTGTTCTGAAATTTTGGCTACTTCCAATGAAGTTCCTTGTGAGAGAAATCACAATCTCTGGGGATATTCCAATATTTCTCTTTGCTGGCAGGGCACTTACATTTTATTTGAATTTGAAGAGATATGGGCAGCTCTTCAGAGGATAGTTCGAAGACGATTCACAGGGTAAGAAGAGTTTTATTCCATATTTTTCGGGCTTGCTTGGCATATATCATACATTGAATTCTTTTTTGTATTCACAGAGAACACCTTCGCCATTTGGTCCATGGCATATATGCCTCCTTTGATTTTGTTGTTATCTCTGGTTTCTTGCATTCAGTTTCACTTTCTATATCTGGACGATTGTGTATTGTGTTCAGGAGCAATACAATTTTCTGCCTTGAGCTCTGGTTTTTTACAAGGTTGTTTCCTGTCTGAACAAAAACACTGATTTTTTGAGGAGCAGACATTATTATTGGGTAGGAACATCTTGCTCCGTTTCACTGTTCCAACTATAGGGTGAGTCTGTTCTCTGCCATTGGTTTTGCAGGTTGTAGGGGAATGAAATAATAGGCTGTTCTGAAATTTTGGCTACTTCCAATGAAGTTCCTTGTGAGAGAAATCACAATCTCTGGGGATTTTCCAATATTTCTCTTTGCTGGCAGGGCACTTACATTTTATTTGAATTTGAAGAGATATGGGCAGCTGTTCAGAGGATAGTTCGAAGACGATTCACAGGGTAAGAAGAGTTTTATTCCATATTTTTAGGGCTTGCTTGGCATATATCAGAAATTGAATAAATCTGCACTGACCTCTGAAACCAACCAGTTGTCCACCTACTGTGATGTTCTCTCTAGGAACATAATACCTCGCTAAATTACTCAGGAATGCTTCTCATGCATCTCTAATGGGATCAAAGATGTCACGAGCCTGAAAGGATTGATCATCCATCCTTGTTATCAAAGCAAATATGAATCAGAAGTTTGCAAAGAGGATTTCCATCAACATGGCTAAATAAAAATTCCACTGAAATGCTGTTCAGATAAGGCTTGGCCTTTTCTCACCTTCCCTGTTGGTGCAGTCAACTATTGTTTGTGTCATTTTATCATTAATATTCTGAAAAATAGCTTCAGTGGGAGATAATACGCGATCTATGAAGGGAGTTCGGTTTCAGGTCAATTAAATCATGCCACATATTAAAAAAGAAAAATAACATAAAGAGAGCTATTTATTGTGATATAAGACTATGGGGGGTAACCCGTCCAGTTGCCAGGAATTACCAGAAACACTTTTTCCCATTATTATAAGTGTACGGTTGTGCTATACCCAGTCACTAGGGACAGGGTATACTATATGTTATTTGGGAAAGTGTTAAATGATATTTCACCATTTTAGTTTATCTTAAATGCAATTTTTGTTTAGTTTGATTTGCGTTAGAAAATTTTGAGGAGAAATAATACCAATTACCAAACCACTGGTAATAGTAATTATTAAATTATCACAAGTAACTAGTACAAGACAAAAATTAGTAGACTCAAAATATGGAGGAAAAAGACTAACTACTTGTAGTACTAACAACTAATTTAATTTTTTAAAGTAGTTATTTACTGATACTGTAGTCTATTCTAACTTATTAACATTAAGTTCATTGTAGTTATTAGGAAATAACATTAAATGAATAATTACTTGATACATTGCCACTCAAAAAAGCTGGTCTGCATGACTGGGTTGAATAGATTCTTGACTTAATACTAAAGTGATAACAATTACTGTCGAAAAATAGTAGGCCTAGAGATCACAATCTTAATTTTTTTGAGAATATTAAATTAAATTTGTTGTTCAGTACTTCATTTAAAAAATTTGAGAGGATTTTCTTTTGACAGTCTTACTAACATATACAATTTGTAATACTAATGTCACCGAAGAATTAAAAAGTTATAGACAATTATAAATAATAATTTATATTATTATAAATAATAAACATAAATCATTAAAAATATATCAAAAATTGCTAAAGTTTTTAAATCAAACATAAATATTCAGGCCATACAAAAATTTAATCGAAAAAACAAAACAAACCTTAACTGACTTGAGAACATTTTTGTTTGGTTGTTAGTCATTTAAGTTGTGTACTCAAGTAATCCATAAAATAAATTAGGGGCCAGTAAGGAGTAGGCAGCCAATAAACTCATTCAATTTGGTCACATCATTCCTTTGCCATTTGTCTCCTTTTACTTTCTCACATTCCTTGTTGCTACCCGTACAGTTAACTATTTTTTGTATCATTTCTTCATTTAAGTACAGATGTAATGATTGAGTGGGAGCAAATATATGTGATCTGTGAAGGGAGTTTGGTTTCAACGCAACTAAGTCATGTCACATTGAAAATAAAATACTGATAACTCTAAATAAATAGAGCCATTGAAAAAATATAGTTCATACAAACCTATGCAAACAGAAAGAAAAAAATCCACTAAAGTTAAGTGGGAAATATTGTTTAAGGTACATTGAGAGGTACAGTAGTCATGATAAATATTGTTTTGGGTACATTGAGAGGTACAGTAATCATGAGAAATATTCTTTTGGGTACCGGTACCATACATTGAGAGCTCCGGTAATGAGGAGAAATATTTTTTTGGGTACGTGGAGAGGTACAGTAGTAATGGGAAAATGTAAGACACTGAACTTATTAGTTTAGAAATATTGACCATTTTTGTGATGGAGAAATTATTTCATACTAGCTTTATACTTTGCCATCTCAAATATATCTGACTTGATTTACATAAGATAAAATATAGGTCAAAATGTCTTCTTCATTAACATCAGAATGTAAATATTTAATATAAGGAAATGAGCTAAACCAAGTATGCGAAAATCTGAATAAAAGGATGCAACAAAAAACTAAACGTGTCGACAAGAATACTCCTTCAGTAAAGAAAGTACAATAAATAAAATATATAATAAAAATAAACGTTTAGCTTCAATGTGGTATCCTAGAGGACAGCAGCGGACTGTACAATAAATCCTTTATCATTCATTTTTGAAGTTTTTTGTTGTGTTTAGTAAGCCCTGGAATCTATAAAACAAAGCTTCAAAATTTGGTTGCCCAAGAGATTATTGAGGCCATGGGCTTACGTCTAGTTAGCCTATAATCTGACCCTTTCAAAAATACAGAATACACAATATAAAACTAGACAAGCAAGTTTATAATTTCTCTATTTACAGATTGTTTCTATCAACACATTGGATGATTTCCCTGTTTCTATCAATACACTGGATGAGGATGATTTCCCTGTTTCTATAAACACTTTGGATGATTTCCCTGTTTCTATCAACACATTGGATGATTTCCTCCAAGAAGTGATCAATTTCTCTTGATTTCATGGTTCATTGACCCAGGTACTGAATATCTGTTAAGTAAATGTATTTCCAGTTTTTAGTTAGTTTTATTTTACATGAGATTTAGTAAGTTTTTTTTATTGCTCCCAAATGATACTCAGTTTGAAAGAGTGAGAAATAAAGACAAAAATATGCCATAATATATTGGAAACTTAAAAAATATAGATACCAGTAGTAAAATATTTTTGATATTATTCTCAATTTTAATTTTGGTCATCAGAAATGAGATGCATCCACAACTGGGTACAACTGAGATACTACATCCATAATTGGGTACACCTAAGATTCATCTATGATTTGTGTAACACTGAGATACTTCATCCATGATTGGGTACAACTGAGGTCCTACAACCATGATTTGTTACCATACAACTGAGACGCATTCATGATGATATACCACTAAGTGTGACTAAGATGATACATCCATAATTGCCTACCACTGAGATACTACATCCATGATTGGTGTACAATTGATATACATCCATGACTGGCTACCACTGAGATACTAAATCCATGATTGGGGTAAAATGATATACATCCATGATTGGGGTAAAATTGATACATCCATGATTGAGTACCACTGAGATACTACATCCAGGATTTGGTACAGCTGAGATTCATCTGATTGTGTAACACTGAGATACTGCATCCATGATTGCGTTCCGTACAACAGAGATACATCCTTGATTGGGTATAACAGAGATACATCCACAATTGGGTACAACTGAGATACATCCATGATTGGGTACCACAAAGATTTCTTTTCTCTGTAACACTAATAGAGACACTCCTGAATAGATAAGTCTTTATCTTTTATTAAGTTAAGACTCCTTAACTTCCAAAATTTCAACATTGGACAACAGATAGTGTTTCCTTCCTGAACATTTGACCACCAGTGGTGCCAACAACATGAACATTTGACCACCAGCGGTGCCAACAACATGAACAGTTGACCACCAGCAGTGCCAACAACATGAACAGTTGACCACCAGCAGTGCCAACAACTTGAACTATTATTTTTATTGTTGATAGTTATTGTATGGATGGTTTTACTTAACTGAATAAAGTGCCAACCCCTTCAAGATGTTAAATAAATGTGTGTATGAACTTGTGAACCAATATCTAAATTTTTTCATGATTTTATTGAAAATTATAATTGTTTCCTTAAATGTTATAATTTGAATCTCACTTTTCATGTCTTTGAAATTTGATTTTGTAGCAGACCTGTTTGCTCTTACTATTATGGCATACTATGTACGATTTTGAGGTGTAAACATTAAATAGACTGTATGTTTATTTTTTTTTACTATAAATATAAGGTATTTAACAATTTTGTGATGATAAGTGTGCGATTTTAAGAGTTTGAGGGTAAACAGGTCTGTTGTAGGCATAAGACTTTGTAGATCTTTGTTAGATGGTGTAGTTTTAAAGGTACATTTACACTGCAGATTTGTTACATGGATTCTCAACTTTCTGTGACTACAAGCTGCTCTCTATATACTATATCAGATGCTGACTGGCATATTTCATTTCACTGGTCCAGTACAGTTTCTGCTGGCAAGTTACATAAACAGTCCCATCATATTTTGTTCAGTGCTCAACAAATCTTGTTTAAAAGGCAAGAATCCTAGTAACTATTCGGTAGTGTGAACGTACTTTAAGACTTTGAACATATACCATTGTAAATTGCTGGTCATCAAATGATGAGACTCCAATTGTGCACAAATACGGTTTAATTATTTGGCGACAAGCAATAAAATAATAACGGGGGCAATGCAGAATTATGTCAAAGTCCCCCATGCGATAAACATACAAATGTCTTTTGCACAAAAACTAAACACCATCCATGTGAATTCATTGTAAAAAATTTTTTTTGCGAGATGTTAAGATAATGGTGGTTTAAGACAAATAGCAAATGTTAATAAATAATGGATTGATTTGTATTTTACAGGAAAAGTATGAAATCCAGGCATTCTATAGATTGACTGTTGAGATGTCCAGCAGTATTGTCTATAGCTTTAGTGCCTGGACTTTTCATAAACAAACATTTAAATTGAAGTAGATCTTATAGAATGCCTGGATTTCACACTTAATGTGTAATTGGAGGGCTTGGTGGAATAAGGTGCCTACATTTTTTAGGTAGCTTGGATTTCACCAAGTCCTTAAGTTACCAAACAAGTCACCATCAATTTTAACATGTTTCTTTTGTAAAGATAACTCACTGTATATCACCAGGAGTATTCATGTTTTCATCTCTTTGGAGATCGTCTCGCGGGGAGAATTTTTGTTTTTCTCCCCCTAAAATAAGGAGCATTCATGTTTTCATTTTCTTTTTTCAATCAAATAAATTTTAAAAAACTTCAAATGTTTTTCTTTCTTTTATTTTAAACATTAAATATCTTCTTTTTCTCTCACATACAATTAGTTAAGCACCATCTATTTATTTAAGCAATGTAAATTTCTTCTCTTTGCCTCACATTCACATACAATAAATAACCACCATATATTTATTAAAGCAATGTGTGAGTTATTGACTTTTCTTCATACTCTTTGCCTTGAATTGTTCCGCGCCAACTGAAGAGGATTTGAGTCTTCCCTCAGTTTTTGTCTTCAATTCTTGAACGCCATCTGAAAATAAAAGAAATATTTATCAACTAAGATTTATTATCGGTAACATAACCTCTCCTTATCTTTCCCAAATGGATAAATCATTAATTGCTACCATACTTAAAGCTAAAAGAACGAATTAGTTTAAATCTATGATAGGCATTTTCAATTATTTTACGTAAATATCAAGTCAATTATAATATACAAATAAATTCAAGCATATGTTTAATCACATTTATCGTTACATCTCTTGTTTATGTTATGTTGTTAAATACAGCGAAATTAACATAAATATTTTGATTGAGCTCTAGTTACATAATTTAGAATAATTAAATGAGAACTTCATTTAAATTGGCAAATCACAAGCTTTTAAATTTCCTTCAGTGACTTTACTGATAATATCCCTCACCAATGACAGTTTATGGATTCAACTGAACTTCACTTCCTTGGTCACCAGCTTGTAATATGCTAAACTCATTTCTAATACTACTATGATCCCTTTGCATAAAAAAATATGGTAATTCAATAAGATAATTTTATCAGTCATGCACAACTTTTTAACTCTAGTAAAATATCCAAAGATAGAATATAAATACATTTGGATTACTTCATTAACATGAGCAGTGGTAATATCAGGTCAACTTTGGCTTTCTTGCAACTTTTCTCTCCCATGAGTTTAATAGGTTTACTGTCTGTTTTGTTAGGTTCCAAGTTTCACTTGCTTATATCTTTTTACTTTTGAAAATTTTCTGACTACTCAAGTATGCCCTATTTCCTGCCGATATTCTTTCTTTCATTTCATAAAGATCCTAGGTATTTGAATTGATTTGCTTTTTCAAAAGTGTGTTTTTTTATTTTAACTACTTCATGACTTCCAACTCTGCTCATAGTGATTTTATGCTCGAAGCATTATCATCGCGAGGGTGAACGGGGATGCTTTAATTTTATTGGAGTTAATTTTTAAACTAGTAATTCGATAGCTAATCCATTTTATAAAGTCTAATTCAATAAATGCTTTTGATATATCTTTCCTACTTTTCCCTTACAGTGCTGACAAAGTCATCAGCATATGCAAGATACTGAAGGGGTTGATTGTAGAGAGCGGGTCTTGGGTTTTCCTCAGATGTCAATATGTATGCTTCTTATAACTCAGCGCTTCTCAACCCAAGACTATCAGAAAACACATATACTCTACAGTTATGAAGTAGCAAGGACAATAATTTTGGTAGGGTGGTCACCACAACATGAGGAACAGTATTAAAGAGTTGCAGCATTAGGAAAGTTGAGAACCACTTTTATAACTCTATCCAATTTTAGATTAAATAGCATGTATGACAGCGAGTCTCCTTGCTTAGACCTCGTCTAATCTGAAATTCCTTTGAATATTCTCCCTGAACCTCGTAAACAAACGCTTTTTCAGTTATTTTATGGATCAGTCTTATAAAGATATCTTCTTTTCTGGTTCTGGTTGTGTTCGTTGCTGCATCCATGTACTGGCGAGTCTCCTTGCTTAGACCTCGTCTAATCTGAAATTCCTTTGAATATTCTCCCTGAACCTCGTAAACAAACGCTTTTTCAGTTATTTTATGGATCAGTCTTATAAAGATATTTTCTTTTCTGGTTCTGGTTGTGTTCGTTGCTGCATCCATGTACTGGCATCTGTGCAACGGTTGGGGGTATGATGGTGCTATTCTAACAGATCCTAGCTGATGCCAGGGCACCCTTGAAGCTTTTGACCGATGTCGAGTTCACAGTGGCATTGTCCAGGTGGTTCCATGCTATTATTGTGCGTGGGAAGAAAGATTGTTTATACTGCACTGTTGTGCACTGAGGCACTTTGAAGCATTTGCTAATGTTTCGGGTGTAAT
>CAXITT010000508.1:5562-15914 GCA_964033795.1 Lymnaea stagnalis | reverse complement strand
GGAAGATAAAAATGTTTTAATTATCACATTTTTTTAATAAAATAAAATAGCTTTCAATTAAGACATGGATTTGTTTATTCATGCATACAGCACAACTAGCAGCATTTATTAGGAATCCTATCAGTGATCAGCACTAGAAGGGCACAACAAATTGAAGAGATGCTATATGGCTTTTATGGTGGAGCCAATGAGGATTACAAACTACCACAAGAACTGTACCCTTTGGGCAGCCAACCAACTATGAAACAAAAAGTGTCATCTTTACAATGAAAAATAATAAAGCCCCAGGAACCGACCTTATCACTGTGGAACTTATAAAACTAAGTGAAAACGAACTGCATAGACAAATATAGAGCTTCATATCAAGAATTTGGCAGGAAGAAGAGAAATGCCAAATAAAAAGGGGTACTGCGCTCAATTCACATGAGAGGATCTAAACTGGAATGCTCAAATTACAGAGGAATCTTCCTAATTAATGTAACCTACAAAATCATCATCAAATTAATAGCAAGAAAACTGAAAAGGTTTACTGATCATATTCTAGGTGACTATCAATTTGCATTCATTCAGACAGAATAGACCCACAACAGATCATATTTTGACCACCAGAGTCTCCAGAAGAAATGCAAAGAATACAACATCCCCATACACCAACCATATGTGGACTACACAACAACTTAGACAGGAAATATCTGCAAAGAGCACTATAGAAACTTGGAGTTTATAGCTATAGAAACTTGGAGTTTCTAACAAATTTACCTGGTTTATACATGACGACGGCTACCTCCAAAAAAGAATCAAAGTACAGGAAGAGTACTTGAGGAACTTTCATATTAATCAGGGCCACTGAGTCAAGGACACTCACAGGCATGTATCTTATTTAACATCCCTTTAGAAAGCGTTATGAGAAACATGCATGTGCGCACCAAATGAACTATCACAAACAACTTCCAGAGAAACATACATGTGAGCACAGGATGAACTATCACAAACAACGTATCAGAATCTCAACCATCAGGACACCAACCAACTTTAAAAAGCCCAACCAGTGCAGTACCTGGCATATGCAGACAACATAGCTTTACCGGGGAGAAGCAGCATTGATATAATTTAAGCATTCCATGAATTAGAAGAGTTACCTCTAAAGGTAAATGAAGCGAATCAGGGTTTATGTTAATGTCACGTATCAGACACACAGGTGATAAAATCAAAGTAAACAAGCACACCAGAGAGAGAGAGAGTGAGTGAGCGAGAGAGAGAGACAGATGAAATAATCACAGAGATGAAAGAAAGGATAAAAGCAGGCCATTCTTATTTCGGCCTACACAAGCTACTAGGAAGCAGAAATCTCTCAAGGAAAACTACGATGGCACTATACACAACTTTTATTATCATAAGACCAATGGTAATGCAAAACAGCCAGACAAAAAGAAGAGAACCTGTTCAATACCTGGAAAATCCTCAGAAAAATATACAGTCCAGTGTTAGATAATGATGGATGGGTATATATATCCCCTCAGGCTCTGGTTGACAAGTTTGTAGTGGCTTGCTGGCTAAAGAGGTGCTGCCCCCTAGCGCTAGACTGGGACCAAAACCACCATTATTATCTGAGCCTGTGCTGGCAGACAAAGAGCGTGCATAGTATCTGCCGAAAATGGAAGCACTTAAAGGGCTACTAGGTGTGGAAAATCTGCAGCTGGAAATGAAACGGTAGAGACAGGGTAGGGAGCATGATTACATGTTGCCCTTTAAGGATACGAGGCATGAGGTGGTTAGTGGCAACTCATGCCAATGGTTCCATTTACATAGTAGTTAAAGTAGTTGTACCTAGGCAACCGTTTCGTCCCAGCTGCTTCGTAAATTAGTTTCAAGGTAGAAACCCACTGTAGAAATCTGCATCTAACGGCGTCGGGCGTTCCTAGGGATGGGCAGGGTAAGATTTTAGGATTTAATACACCATCCTGACTCCTGATGCTGTGAGAGAAGTGTCACCGGCCTACCGGATGTCCTTGTGCTGGGGTGACTTCCAGTGGTACTCAATGGAGTGAGTGCGGGCTGGGGCTGTCCTGGCAAAGGGAAATCTGCAACGTTCCGCTTCCCAGCCCGATAACTCAGGCTTGGGGAGTGGAACTGTAAAGTCATGGATCAGCTTAAAAGGGAGGATGTTGTAGAGCAGACGAGCAGACCAGGCCCCCATGATGGGCTGTAGCACCTATGATGATCATGTCTGAATGTGGTGAAACAGGCCAGGGCCCTACTAATGATCAGCATTAACAAATTGATCTGTTTATCTATCTCTATTTCTCCCATTTAGCGGCATACTTATTATTATAATTATTTAATTTGAATTTTTGGATGATGTTTAAGAATGATCAACACATAATTAAGTCTAGACATGGCTATAAATAAAAAATCAGCATGTACTTAGATCCCTATTTAAAGGCCTATTTACACAAAAAATATTTCAATGGTATAAGTGGGCCTTTGAGTCGGTCACAGGAGGTTTTCACCAGGTACATTGATTCTATTATAGAAAACAATCAGATTGTGTCTGTGTGTGAGCATATGACTGATTCTGTTCAGTGTGGTTACAGTATATATATGTAGAAAAGTGAAGTGAGTCGCCGTTATACATAATACTGAATGTTTAATAGTTTTAAGTCTTTTTAATAAGCAATTATTTTAAAGGTTTCGATGAAAACCTTTAAAATAATTTCCCAGCCAAAACTGAAAGAGTACACTAATAAGCAGATCACACACTTTTCGGGGTTTACCTGGCCAAAACTAAGATTGTGGTTGGCTTATGATCCATTAGGAATAAATTTCCAAGATCCCAATGATGGCAAGTTACCTCAAGATTATTACCCAGTGTGATAAATCAAGCATCAAGTTAAAATTTTAAAAATAATAATATTTTTTTTTTTTTAAAAATTAGTGGCATAGGTAATGAAAAATAAATAGAATAAAAATTACTGGATTTACCTGAAGTAAAATGTTGACCAGTCATTGTCCTGGCATGTCATGATTCCTCCTGCACATTCATCATAAGAGCAGCTGTGAATTCTGGCAGTGTACCCCCAGAAGTTCACTAGAGACACTTTTGTACAACTTTAACCTGGAAGTAAAATAATACATTAATTAGTAGAAGACAGAAACTTTATTATATTAGAGCGCAAGCTTGCATTAATATGAAGACAATATCCTATGAACAATAACCTGAAAGTTACCATCATAAAAAGTACCAAAAAAATTAATCACACACTTTAGAGACCGACAGAATTTCGGCTTCGGTGCCGAAAGTGGCCATTATATCACTTTTGGCCAAGTTTCGGTTTGGGTCGAAAAAGAAAAGTTAACTTTCGGTTTTTCTTCGGTTTCGGCCGAAATTGACTTAGACTTTTGGAAAGTGACTCAAGTTTTTGGTCAATTAATACTCAGCGAAAGTGATATTTAACAACAAACTAAGCGACATTTAGGAACAAACTAAGCGATTTTTAAGAAAAAACTAAACGATTTTTTAAACCAAACTAAATGATCTTTAAGAACAAAACAAATGATCTTTAATAGTAAACTGAATGATTTATAAGAATAAACTAAGCAATCTTTTAACAGAAAACTAAATGTTCTTTAGGAACAAACTAAAAGATCTTTAAGAACAAACTAATCAATCTTAAGGAACAAAATCAATTATCTTTAAGAACAAACTAAGCGGTCTTTATGAAAAAACTAAGCGATCTTTAAAAACAAACTAAGCATTCTTTAACAACAAACCAGGCGATCTTTATGAACAAACTAACCGATCTTTAAGAAAAAATAAAGCGATCATTAACAAAAACTGGACAATCTTTAACAACAAACTAATCAATCTTTAATAAAAAAACTAAGCGATCTTTAACAACAAACTAAGCGATCTTTAAGAACAAATTCAGCGATCTTTAACAGCAAACTAAGTGATCTTTAACAACAAACTAAACGATCTTTAACAACAAACTACGCGATCTTTAACAACAAACTAAGTGATCTTTAAGAACAAATTCAGCGATCTTTAACAGCAAACTAAGTGATCTTTAACAACAAACTAAACTATCTTTAACAACAAACTAAACTTTCTTTAACAACAAACTAAACGATCTTTAACAATAAACTATGCGATCTTTAAAACAAACTAAGTGATCTTAAAAACAAACTAAGCGATCTTTAACAACAAACTAAACGATCTTTAAAAACAAACTAAGCGATCTTTAACAACAAACTAAATGATCTTTAACAACAAACTAAACGATCTTTAACAAAAAATTAAGCGAGCTTTAACAACAAACTAAGCGACCTTTAACAACAAACTAAATGATCTTTAACAATAAACTATGCGATCTTTAAAACAAACTAAGTGATCTTAAAAACAAACTAAGCGATCTTTAACAACAAACTAAACGATCTTTAAAAACAAACTAAGCAATCTCTAACAACAAACTAAATGATCTTTAACAACAAACTAAACGATCTTTAACAAAAAATTAAGCGATCTTTAACAACAAACTAAACGATCTTTAAAAACAAACTAAGCAATCTTTAACAACAAACTAAATGATCTTTAACAACAAACTAAACGATCTTTAACAAGAAATTAAGCGAGCTTTAACAACAAACTAAGCGACCTTTAACAACAAACTAAATGATCTTTAACAAAAACTAAACGATCTTTAAAAACAAACTAAGCGATCTATAACAAACTAAACGATCTTTAACAACAAACTAAACGATCATTAACAAAAACTAAACGATCTTTAACAACAAACTAAACGATCAATAACAACCAACTAAACGATGTTTAAAAACAAATTAAGCGATCTTTTAGAACCACAATTTTTAAAAAAATATTTTGCATTAATTCCCCCCCCCCCCCCCCCTTTTTTGCCAAATTTTCTCCTACCATACTAATTTTAAAAAATTGTAAAGCAATTTAAGTTACTTTTATATTAAAATGGTAAAAACCAAATTATTCATTAGATCAAGGATCTCAAACTCAAATCATCAGGGGGGAGAGGGGGGGTGCAGGAGGTAGTGCCTGAATGAGACTGGGCCGTATCAAGTAATCCACAAAAAAAGCGATTACAACTGTTACAATCTGCTCAACCTTTATAAATAACAATAAAATCATTGAGGGTTCAAAAGAACTAGGATTCACTTTCATCCGCCTACTCACTGTTGCATACAAAAATGTATAGAAACATAAAATTAAAAAATCAGAACTAGTTGGTGAGATTCGACTGACCAAACCGTCGCGGAGTGTCACGTTATTGATATGAGAATTGGAGAAACGGGCCGGCGCATTTACACTAAACTTTTCTGTCATGTAGTGGGCCACAAAATATTGTCTTGCGGGCCGCGAGTTTGAGATCCCTATTTTAGATGTTTATTTATTAATATTCACGATTATCTCATTTTTTATAAAAAGAATGTAAATATTTATACTTTCCCACATCATTTTCGATGTATGCAGAATGTATGCGGGAACGAATTTCAAAATATCTTAATATTTCATTTTCGGCCGAAATTCATTTTTCAGTTTCGGCCTTTTTTCAGTTTCGGCCGAAAGACATTTTTAAACTTTCGGCGTTTTTTCGGTTTCGGCTGAAAATCATTTAAAACTTTCGGCCTATTTTCGGCTTCGTCCGAAATCAGAAAATCACTTTCGGTCGGTCTCTAACACACTTGGTGTAATCATTGCTTTTACACCAGCCATGTTTGCATGGGTGTTTCAGCAAAAAATTCCTGGTTCTCTAAGGGAAAGTTGAATAGCTTTGTTTATTTAATCTATTAAATATTTAAAGTCTAACCACTATTGGAATTAGGGAGGTCGTGTTAAATGAACAGAAGAAAACCGTCAAAATGGTCTAGTCAAGCTCAGTGCAAGATTTTAACTACAACTGCATTACAGTAGTGAATCTTTAAAAATTTAAATAAAGATTTTTTGTCAAAGATAAATGGTAATATAATTCTAACCTGCAAGATGCAACTCTTGATTATTACTACTATGATTTTAACCAAAAAAATGTATGCTATAGCGACAGATGGACCTAAATATAAGGAGCAATCCATCTAAATAGCTCTTTTGAATTTTTTATTATTTCTTTTACAGCAAAAATGCACTCAATATGTCAGAAGGAAATTTAGATTTTTTAGGGATTTTTATCTAATTTTAACTAAATTAGGAATGTGCGAGACTTTACCCTAACCTTAATCAGTGAACCTAACCATTCCAATACAGTCTTTTGATATTTTTTACATGCACTTGCGGGATTTATCTTTATATAAAGTACATTCAGAGGATCAAGATACTAATATTTATTATTGGAAGGGGGATTAAGATGTTAAGAGAAAATGTAAAGATATGTGTTTATTATGGCATGTAATTGACTAGGACAGAGGCTCCCAGACTGTGTCCTGCTGCAACCTGAAGTGTTAAAAAATTAATGGACTTAATGCAAGCCATTTATAATTAAATTGGTATTTTTCACTAGTTCTCCAACCTACTAGTACTCTATTTGATCTCTCGCTGTCTAGTAGTGAATCTGACACTGACGAAAACAATCAGGAAAGTAATGAAGACAATCAAAATGATTATGTTTAGGATAATGTTGTGAATCCTTGGATTAGGGGTTCTGAATAGGATAGAGAATAGAGATGACCCCTATGAATTTTCAGAAGAAAATAGAGCCTTTAAATATGCCTCATGGGATAAGCACCCCATTTGAGTACTTATGCTAATTTTTACACAATATATCATTAAAATGTTTGTGAGAGAGAATAATAATAATAACTAATAAGTATGCAGACAACTTTCTCAGTAACACCCAGCTCAAATAAACCATAATTGGATGCACAATGGTGAAAAGGACCGCTCTGTCTGAAGCAACCCAAAAGTACCCCGAGGGCTGGAAAAGGAGTAGAACTCTGTGTCAGGGGTGTCTAAAGGACCTCCATGGGCCTTATTTCCCAAAACACATGTGTTAGGATCCATTCATGCTTCATCCATAAAAAAATTAGCATAATTTACACCGGTAAGTCCTGTTTATTCTCAGTCGAAATCGACGAGTCTGTTTACATGCAGAAAAAATCTCATGTCTGGCGAGTTTTGCCACAACAATGGGTCTTTGGAGGCATTTGTCAGGAGATTAGTGAGTGTTTCATGTTTTGTGTACAAGATAGATCAGCAGCTACTCATTACACTTATGCCGATAATCACAGCACACATCCTGCTGGGCACAACAGTCACGTCAGATCAATGGAGAGCATATAATGCAATTGGCACCACTCGGGATTGACTCATCAAACTGTCATTCATTCTGTTAAGTTTTGGATCCAAACTCAGGTGGCAATAGCCAATACCCAAAGCATCGAACGTTTGTGGAAATCTGCAAAAGAGAGAAACAAGCGCCACAATGGCACACACAGACATATGCTCGATTGGTACATGTGTATTTATGTGGACATGTGGCATCAACGTGTTAAAGTAATTGGTTTTTATGTCTTCAACGCCATTCTAGACGATATTGTTCAATTTTGGCCACTACAGTAGCAGAGGACCTTTAAAATTAAAGAAGTAAGTTTGTTTTTATTCAAAATAACGTTTTATTGGAAGTGTTTAGTGTTTTAATGGAAATGTGCAATAATGTATAATAAATTTTAAATTAAGTTTTTTAGGCTAATTCAGATTGATCAGGTTTAGGGATACATTTTAGGGTTCACGTTAGGTTTAGGGACACATTTAGGGTTCAGGTTAGTTTAGGGATACATTTAGTAGATACTTCGATGAAACAAGGGAGACTACTACTTTTTTTGTATCGGAAATGGGCGTCGGCGCCGAAAAATCCGAGTTTTTAATTTTCCGATGTGTGTGTCTATTTATTATTAAATTAGTTCTTTCAACATATATTTGAGTTCCGTTTCCGGCCTAATAATTTGGTAGACATCTTGGCCATAATATATAAGATACAAGCAATAATACTAATACTATTGCTATCAACAATTTCAATATTAATTAAAATTAATTCAATTAAAATTTTACGTTAAACACATTAAAAGTTCTAGTTCAAAACAACCCATCATGCAGCTCATTACGCATAATACTTTTTTTTAAATTGCCAAACAAGCGATTGATAAACCTTATTTGGCTAAATTCCTAGACGACTGCGTATAACCCTGAGAGTTATACGCAGTCGGCTGTGAATAACCCTCAGGGTTATGCGCAGTCGACTGCGTATAACTCTCAGGGTTATACGCAGCCGACTGCGTACAACGCTTCCCTAAACTATATAGTCATTGCGCATGACGCGATCAGTGGTATGAGGTCACAGAATGTGGAGATGCAGTCCATGTTAAAAACTGACAAACCAAGTCGTACTTTAAAAATGGCCGGCACTACGTACACCGCGGCGGTGTACCTAGCGAAACTATTGAATTTGGCCTGCGTACACCGCGGTGGTGTAACCTAGCTAAATCATGGTCTGTGGCCTGCGTACACCGCAGCGATTTACAGTAGCCAACTATGGTCTTTGCGAGTCTTTAACTTTTTGGCCTAACCGGTACTTGTATATTTAATGTTATACTCGTTTTAAAACTGAAAACTATTAAAAATTCGTTTATTACCTTGGGAAGATATTGAGTAAGGTCTACGCGTATGTGGCAAAGTGCATGAAAAGCATTTCTTATTATTTTTGGAAGGGAAGGGGCTGGGGGGGGGGGGGGGGTAATGTTAAACCATGATTTATTTTTAAAGTTAACCACTTTTTTCCCCCCTCCCCCAATATCTTGAAATACAAATATATTTATTAATTGTAAGTTTTATCATATGATTGTGAATCTTAATTTGAAATTATTCTCTCATGCCCACCCCCACCCAGTTGTTAGTTGTTTTGTTTTGGGTTTGTTTTTTTTTTTTTTTTTTTTGGGGGGGGGGGGGGTGCCTTATAAATATAACATTGTATGTGATCCCTCGGGGCATGGTGTAAAAATGAATGGGAAGACAGTGTATCTATTTTGTTAGCACCATGATATAATTACGCCACAAATACAATACGGGAAGAGAATCACATACTCATACATTGATCATGAAGTCGTGAAGTTAAAGTAGTCCGAGGCATTGTCATTGTGACACCAAGCATGTGTCAACACAAAACAGCAGTAAGATGATCAATACGAAACACTGCAGTTATTTGAAAGTCTTTTAACAATAATTAAAAATCATTGATTTAGTTTTACATTGGCATTACACATTAGTAAAAAAATGCAGGCAGAGGGAGGGGGGATGCAAAAGGTAAGTTGGTTGTGCGGACGTCCTTTGTGGACCACCCATATCCTGAGCCGTGATTTGTGAATGCCCTCTTTTTGGTTAAGCCTCTGCCCATAACTCACCACCACCCCCCACTCCCCGGCAAGGATCGATTTCTTAAAAAAAAACAACAACAACAAATACAAAAACTTTGACATAGTGCAAATCCTGTCCCAGGCGCATTGTGCAATGGTTTCTGTGAGAAAACGTCGTGTTTTACCCTGAGAATAGCACATGCCATGCCATTCTGGAAACAAATTACGTCATGAAAAGGGTAAACGCAGACCTATGGCTTTGCTATACAGTTTGCTACCGCTCCGCAAGTTTCTAAAATCGAGGTGTTTTCAAAAGATTTGCTGTGAGACTGAGTGTTGTGAATGAACCTTTGATATCGTATGTACATTTTGCCAATGCATAAGGCATAGTGAAAGCAAGATGGTTCAAGGTTGAAATACGACCATGCACATTAATATTCATATGCATGAATATTATTCATACTGGTATTTTCTTTGGTTGTTCGTAAAAGTAAAATGTAAATATTCAACTATACGAAGAATGTTGAAATACAATAGAATATCAGTCACTTAGTATTCATAATGTTTCTGTTATATATGATCATCATGTATTACATGCGCTTTCAGAAACTTTAAGTTTGTTTTCAAATGTCTAAAGTCTTATTACTAAAGTTACCGGTATGTTCAAAGTCAAAGGCCGGCACAACTTGTTGAAACTCCCAAGCATGGCCGCCATCTTTGTTGACATGATCCGTGTGAAGGTCACGGATCATGTCAACCAAGATGGCGGCCGACCCAAAAAAAAAAAAGTAGTGCAAAGACACGTATTGTACAAAAAGGGAACGGTTGGGGAGAATGCGTTTTATCAAAAAACTTACCGAAAGATCGAAAATAAGCAATATTACAAGAAAATTTAATTTTCAAGATAGGAAAACACACAAATATATAGTAATCTGTGAAAAATATTTTAAAGAAAATGTAAAATGTAAAGAAATGGAAGAAAAAAA
>CAXITT010000507.1:552189-590844 GCA_964033795.1 Lymnaea stagnalis | reverse complement strand
GCACAGGATGAACTATCACAAACAATGTATCAGAATCTCAACCATCAGGACACCAACCAACTTTAAAAAGCCCAACCAGTGCAGTACCTGGCATATGCAGACAACATAGCTTTACCAGGGAGAAGCAGCATTGATATGATTTAAGCATTCCATGAATTAGAAGAGTTACCTCTAAAGGTAAATGAAGCGAATACAAAGTGTATGTTAACGTCACGTATCAGACACACAACAGAGAGAGACAGATGAAATAATGACAGAGATGAAAGAAAAGATAAAAGCAGGCCATTTTTCTTATTTCGGCCTACATGAGCTACAACTAGGAAGCAGAAATCTCTCAAGGAAAACTACGATGGCCCTATACACAACTTTATTTATCATAAGACCAGTGGTAATGCGAAACAGCCAGACAAAAGAAGAGAACCTGTTCAATACCTGGAAAATCCTCAGAAAAATATACAGTCCAGTGTTAGATAATGATGGATGGGTATATATATCCCCTGGGGCTCTGGTTGACAAGTTTGGAGTGGCTTGCTGGCTAAAGAGGTGCTGTCCCCTAGTGCTAGACTTGGACCAAAACCACCATTATTGCGTGAGCCTGTGCTGGCAGACAAAGAGGGTGCATAGTATCTGCCGAAAATGGAAGCACTTAAAGGGCTACCAGCTGTGGAAAATCTGCAGCTGGAAATAAAACGACAGAAACAGGGTAGGGAGCATGATTACATGTTGCTCTTTAAGGATTACGAGGCATGAGGTGGGTAGTGGCAACTCATGCTAACGGTTCTATTTACATAGCAGTTAAAGTAGTTGTACCTAGGCAACCATTTCGTCCCAGCTGCTTCGTAAATTAGTTTCAAGGTAGAAACCCACTGTAGAAATCTGTATCCAACGGCTTCGGGCATTCCCAGGGATGGGCAGGGTAAGATTTTAGGATGTAAATACACCATCCCGACTCCTGATGCTGTGAGAGAAACGTCACCTGCCTACCGGATGTCCTTGTGCTAGGGTGACCTCCACTAGTACTCAACGGAGTTAGTGCTGGCTGGGGCTGTCCTGGCAAAGGGAAATCTCCAACGTTCCGCTTCCCAGCCCGATAACTCAGGCTTGGGGAGTAAGGGTGTGTGTGTGCTTTGGGGAGGGCATAAAGAGCTAATGTACTCGCTCGACAGCCCACTGATACAATTTCCTAATGAACATTTTCAGTACCGGAACCATCCGTAGTTGCTGCAATTTAAAGGTGCAGGCTGCTTTGGGCAAGAAACCTTGAGAGGATATTAGATTGTAGAGCAGCAAAAGTGATCTACAGACCGAAGCCTAGGGGGTTAACGGCTCATCCGTCAACCAAGACTGATATGGATTGAGTTGTAAAGGACTAAAATCACCTGGAAGGTGTAAAGTCATGGATCAGCTTAAAAGGGAGGATGTTGTAGAGCAGGCGAGCAGACCAGGCCCCTATGATGTGATGTAGCACCTATGATGATGATGATGTCTGAATGAAAGGATGTGGTGAAACAGGCCAGGGCCCTACTATTGATCAGCGTTAACAAATTGATCTGTTTATCTATCTCTATTTCTCCCATGATGATGATGTCTGAATGGAAGGATGTGGTGAAACAGGCCAGGGCCTTATTAATGATCAGCGTTAACAAATTGATCTGTTTATCTATCTCTATTTCTCCCATTTAGCGGGCATACTTATTATTATAATTATTTAATTTGAATTTTCGGATGATGTTTAAGAATGACCAACACATCATTAAATCTAGACATGGCTATAAATCAAAATTCAGCATGTACTGTAGATCCCTATTCAAAGGCCTATTTACACAAAAAATAGTTCAATGGTATAAGTGGGCTTTTGAGTCGGTCACAGGAGGTTTCCACCAGGTACATTGATTCTATTATAGAAAACAATAAGATTTTGTCTGTGTGTGAGCATATGACTGATTCTGTTCAGTGTGGTTACAGTATATATGTGTAGAAAAGTGAAGTGAGTGGCTGTTATAGATAATACTGAATGTTTCATAGTTTTAAGTCTTTTTAATAAGCAATTATTTTTAAGGTTTCGATGAAAACCTTTAAAATAATTTCCCAGCCAAAACTGAAAGAGTACACTAATAAGCAGATTACACACTTTTCAGGGTTTTCCTGGCTAAAACTAAGATTGTGGTCGGCTTATGATCCTTTGGGAATAAATTTCCAAGATCCCAATAATGGCAAGTTACCTCAAGATTATTACCCAGTGTGATAAATCAAGCATCAAACTTAAAATGTAAAAAAATAAAACCAAAATTTTTTTTTGTTTAAATTAGTGGCATGGGTAATGAAAAATAAATAAAATAAAAAGGACTGTATTTACCTCAAGTAAAATGTTGACCAGTCTTGTCCTGGCATGTCATGATTCCTCCTGCACATTCATCATAAGAGAAGCTGTGAATTGTGGCAGTGATGAGGGTCTTCAAGTGATCTCTGTGAAAACAACAACTTTAACCTGGAAGTAAAATAATACATTAATTAGTAGAAGATAGAAACTTTATTATATTAGAGCGCAAGCTTGCACTAATATGAAGACAATATCCTATGAACACTTTTAACCTGAAAGTTACCATCATAAAAAGTACCAAAAACATTAATCACACACTTGGTGTAATCATTGCTTTTATACCCAGCCATGTTTACATGGGTGTTTCGACAAAAAATTCCTGGTTCTCTAAGGGAAAGTTGAATAGCTTTGTTTATTTAATCTATTAAATAGTTAAAGTCCAACCACTATTGAAATTAGGGAGGTGGTGTTAAATGAACAAAAGAAAACCTTCAAAATGGTCAAGTCAAGCTCAGTGCAAGATTTTAACTACAACTGCATTACATTAGTGAATCTTTCAAAATTTAAATAAGATTTTTTTGTCATAGATCAATGGTAATATAATTCTAACCTGCAAGATGTAACTCTTGATTATTACTTCTATGATTTTAACCCAAAAAATGTATGCTTTAGCGACAGATGAATCTAAATATAAGAAGCAATCCATCTAAATAGCTCTTTTGCATTTTTTAATTATTTCTTTTACTGCAAAAATGCACTCAATATGTCAGATGGAAATTTAAATTTTTTAGGGATTTTTATCTAATTTTAACTAAATTAGGAATGTGCAAGACTTTACCCTAACCCAATCAGTGAAACTAACCATTCCAATACAGTCTTTTGATATTTCTTACATGCACTAGCTGGATTTATCTTTATATAAAGTGCATTCAAAGGATCAAGATACTAATATTTATTATTGGAAGGGGGATTAGGATGATGCTAGGTGTTAAGAGAAAATGTAAAGATATGTGTTTATTATGGCATGTAATTGACTAGTACAGAGGCTCCCAGACTGTGCCCTGCTGCAACCTGAAGTGTTAAAAAATGAATGGACTTAATGCAAGCCATTTATAATTAAGTTGGTATTTTTCACTAGTTCTCCATCTTACTTGGTACTCTGTACTTTTTAAAGTAGCAGTTGGTTTTGTGCAGCGTCTATGCTGTATCAATTAAATATTGTTTTGATAGAGTCAAGTGAAGTTATTGAGCTGTGTCTTCTTATACAAGTATAAGGTTTCAAAAATGGATTAGATTGTTTAAAAAGTGCTATTTTACAGTGCACAAAGAGCAACATTGAAAAGACGTGGGTGCAGCAACAGTGCTGTAACTCCTAAACGCTTGGGAAACTCTGGACTAGGATATTTGAAATTCATGTACTAGCAGCATTGCTGGTAGGAGAGCTGGTCACCCGAAAGCTTTTCCGTTAAAGCTTTTCTGTTAACCCTCTTGGGACGTAACCCTCTTGATCTCTTGCTGTCTAGCAGTGAATCTGACACTGACAAAAACAATCAGGAAAGTAATGAAGACAATCAAAATGATTATGTTTACGATAATGTTGTGAATCCTTGGATTAGGATTAGGGGTTCTGAATTGAATAGAGATGACCCCTATGCATTTTTAGAAAAAATAGAGCCTTTAAATATGCCTCATGGGATAAGCACCCCACTTATGCTATTTTTTACACAATATATCATTAAAATGTTTGTGTGAGAGAATAATAATAATAACTAATAAGTATGCAGACAACTTTCTCAGTAACACCCAGCTCAAATAAACCATAATTGGATGCACAATGGTGAAAAGGATCGCTCCGTCTGAAGCAACCGAAAAGTACCCCGAGGGCAGGAAAAGGAGTAGAACTATGTGCCAGGGGTGTCTAAAGGGCCTCCATGGGCCTTATTCCCAAAACACATGTGTTAGGATCCATTCATGCTTCATCCATCAAAAAATTCACATAATTTACACCGGTAAGTCATGTTTATTCTCAGTCGAAATCGACGAGTCTGTTTACATGCAGAAAAAATCACGTCGAGCGAGTTTTGCCACAACAATGTGTCTCTGGAGGCATTTGTCGGGAGATTAGTGAGTGTTTCATGTTTTGTGTACTAGATAGGTCAGCAGCTACACATCACACTTATGCCGATAATCACAGCACACATCTTGCTGGGCACAACAGTCATGTCAGATCAATGGAGAGCATATAATGCACTTGGCACCACTCCGGGATTGACTCATCAAAAGGTCATTCATTCTTTTAAGTTTTTGGATCCAAACTCAGGTGCCAATAGCCAATACCCAAAGCATCGAACATTTGTGGAAATCTGCAAAAGAGGGAAACAAGCGCCACAACGGCACACACAGACATATGCTCGATTTGTATATCATACACTATATGTGTGAGTTCATGTGGCGTCAACGTGTTAAAGTAAATGGTTTTTATGTCTTCAACGCCATGCTAGACGATATTGTTCAATTTTGGCCACTACAGTAGCGGAGGACCTTTAAAGAAGTAAGTATGTTTTTATTCAAAATAACATTTGTTTTATTGGAAGTGTGAAGTGTTTTAATGGAAATGTGAAATAATGTATAATAATTTTTTAACGAAGTGGATGCGTACACCGCGGCGGTGTACCTAGCGAAACCATCGGCTTTGGCCTGGGTACACCGCTGCGGTGTACCTAGTGAAAGCGTGGGCTTTGGCCTGGGTACACCGCGGCAAAAATTTACCATTGGCCTGGTTTTAAGATATATTTGTTAGGGAAGATCTTGTGTGGTCAAGTGGTAGAGTGGACGCTTGGCGATAATATAGTTTGAGATCAATTCTCAGTAGGGGATCTAGTTTTTTTCCTCCCATTAAAATATTTTGTAGCGATTTAAACAATTTAAATATATGTTTAAATATTATATTAGAAACACTTTATATATTTATTTATATATATATAAGTGTTTCAACAAGTTGTACCGGCCTTTGACTTTGAAAATACCGGTAACTTTAGTAATAAGACTTTAGACATTTGAAAACAAACTTAAAGTTTCTGAAAGCGCTTGTAATACATGCTGATCATGTATAGTGTATGTCAATGTAACATGTATAACAGAAACATTATGAATACTAAGTGATTGATATTCTCTTGTATTTCAACAATCTTCGTGTAGTTGAATATTTACATTTTACTTTTACGAACACCCAAAGAAAATACCAGTATGAATAATATTCATGCATATGAATATTAATGTCATTAATGTGCATGGTCGAATTTCAACCATCTTGCTTTCACTATGCCTTATGCATTGGCAAAATGTACATACGATATCAAAGGTTCATTCACAACACTCAGTCTCACAGGAAATATTTTGAAAACGCCTCGATTTTAGAAACTTGCGGAGCGCTAGCAAACTGTATAGCAAAGCCATAGGTCTGCGTTTACCCTTTTCATGACGGAATTTGTTTCCAGAATGGCATGGCATGAGCTATTCTCAGGGTAAAACGTGACGTTTTCTCACAGAAACCATTGCACAATGGGCCTTGGACAGGATTTGCACTATGTCAAAGTTTTTGTATTTGTTGTTGTTTTTTTTAAAGAAATCGATCCTTGCCGGGGAGTGGGGGATGGTGGTGAGTTATGGGCATAGGCTTAACCAAAAAGGGGGCGTTCACAAATCACGGCTCAGGATAGGGGTTGTCCACAAAGGACGTCCTCACAACAAACTTACCTTTTGCACCCCCCCCCCCTCCGCCAGCATTTTTTTTACTAATGTGTAATGCCAATGTAAAACTATATCAATGATATTTAATTATTGTTAAAAGACTTTCAAAAATCACTGCAGTGTTTCGTATTTATCATCTTACTGCTGTTTTGTGTTGACACGCACTTGGTATCACAATGACAATGCCTCGGACAACTTTACCTTCACGACTTCATGATGAATGTATGAGTATGTGATTCTCTTCCCGTAGTGTATTTGTGGCGTAATTATATCATGGTGCTAACAAAATAGATTCACTGTCTTCCCATTCGTTTTTACACCATGCCCCAAGGGATCACATACAATGTTATATTTATAAGGCACCCCCCCCCCCAAAAAAAAAAAAAAAAAAAAAAAAAAAAAAAAAAAAAAAAAAAAAAAACAACAACAAAAAAACAAAAAACAACAACAAACAACTGGGTGGGGGGTGGGCATGAGAGAATAATTTTAAATTAAGATTCACAATCATATGATAAAACTTACAATTAATAAATATATTTGTATTTCAAGATATTGGGGGAGGGGAAATAAAGTGGTTAACTTTAAAAATAAATCATGGTTTAACATTACACCCCCAGCCCCCTCCCTTCCAAAAATAAGAAGAAATGCTTTACATGCACTTTGCCACACAAGCGTGGAACTTACTCAATATCTTCCCAAGGTAATAAACGAATTTTAAATAAACAGTTTTCAGTTTTAACACTAGTATAACATTAAATCTACAAGTACTGGTTAGGCCAAAAAAGTTAAAGACTCGCAAAGACCATAGTTTTGCTACTTTAAATCGCTGCGGTGTACGCAGGCCACAGACCATGATTTAGCTAGGTACACCGCCGCGGTGTACGCAGGCCAAAGTCAATAGTTTCGCTAGGTACACCGCCGCGGTGTACGTAGTGCCGGCCATTTTTTAATTAAATTTCTTTTACTTTTAGGCCTAGGCTAGTCTAATTCAGATTGATCAGGTTTAGGGATACATTTAAGGGTTCATGTTAGGTTTAGGGATACATTTAGGGTTCAGGTTAGTTTAGGGATACATTTAGGACATAAGTTCGATAACCAAGATGGCGGCCGCGGGCTGATCTCTCCGAATTGTTATTTATTCAAAAGAACATTTGTATTATGGGAAGCGTGAATAATAATAATTTTTGCGGTGAATTAAAATTGAAGTATCCACTTCTGATACCGGGTCCGAATAGCCGCAGCCAAACTTTTCATATCAATTACAGATAAGACAGTGACAGTAGCCGATTTGCCGCCAAAAAAAATTGCAACTTTGATCTTGAACCTTGATTGATGTCATGTTAATGATTATAGAACTATATTTAAAATAGAATTAAAAAATACAATAAAATTATAAACATAAACGTATTCTTACTTGCTTTTAGCTTCTTCGTGTTCCTTCAACGCCAGATGATAGTCTTCAAAATATGGCACATTTCTCGATTGATAATCATGGCTGTCATGGCTCTAAGATGGCAAACCAACAGGAAGTAGCCGTGATAACCATCACGTGACCAACCGAAGCTTATAAAGCCCTCGCGTGATCAGCCGGGTCCGAATAGCCAATTGCAGCTATAGGTAACCGGGTACCTATAGCCACTCCGTTAAAAGGAAGCGAAAAGTGAAATTATAATTTAAAAAACTAAAACTTAAGTTTCTTTTTAAATCCTTTATACTAACTTTGCTTTTGTTCGCATGTTTTGTTCTTCTTCTGGGTTGGTGGCAAAATCTTCGGCGAGCTAATTGACCCACCTCCCGTCAACATATTATATCAACCTGAAACTTGGCACATGTTCCAGATGAAAAAGCATTCCATCAAATTTTCAGCCCCACTCCCTAATCCCAACAATCGTTTTTTCCAGTATCTGGAAATTTCATGGAAAGAAATTTCGTCTATGGTAAATTGATCGACGGTGATTGGATCGAACGGAATTATGGCCTAATCTGTTTTTTCAGTTTTTGCGTTAAAATTTTGCTTCAAATTTCTTTTTGAACGCATTATTTTGTCTTACAAGATAGTAAGATAGTATAGTGCGTTCAAAGAGAAATTTGACGAAAATTTTAACGTGTGAACTGAAAAAAAAAGATTCGACCAAATTTCCGTTCGACTAAATTTCCGTCTATCAATTTACCGTCTAAAAAATTTATTTCGATCAAATTTGCGGTAACCGGTTTTTCCTGTTTGCAAGGGGTAGAAAATGATTTATTTATCACATTCCATAGGGAGTGCAGACCTGGTATTTGAGACGTGTCTAGATATAATATGTTCTCTCATTTTTCAAGGCTTCAATTTTATTGTTCACTGTAGAATGTATTAAATTAGCTGTGATCAGGAGAATTCACTTTTAAGGCCTATTTTACTTTAAAATTCTATGAGAATCCAATAGCCTCGCTCTACTGGCCTATCTATTTCAACTAAAAAATAGTATATTATAGTCTTGTTTAACCCAGTGATATTTTTTAGCAACATCGACAGTGTTGTTGATTTTATAAGTAAATGAAAATTTTAGGAAAAAAAGAAAAAAATAAAAAAAAAAAAAAAAATCCTTTATTTCATTCTAATGTCAAGCAATCCAGGTAAACTATTATTATTTTTTTTAAACATTAGATTCATTATCAAATTTCAAAGCACTTGGCATATACAGTCCTGTAAACCATTTAATACAAAACATTTTTGTATAAGTATTCAACATTTCTAGAACACTTAAAATTATGTATGCTTGGAGAGTTCTTATTGTACTCTTAAATGGAAGTATCATACATTTGAATTGGGAGCCATCCAGATGATTAAAGCTGAACATTTTGAAAATCGGCTAAGGAAGCAGGCTACATTACTGAGGTTCAAGCAGTCTGTATCTCAACAACACTAAGCTAATAGAGAAAAGTGCATACTCTGAGTCATACTCAAAAATTTTTGGCTGCAGTTTTTAAAAAAATTGTTTGTATGTAAAACCTTAAATTTAAATTTTTCCAATGCTGCAAAAAAAAAAAGAAAGATGATTGGTAATAGTAATAAGGGGAGAGATGAAGGCTTCCTGCTGACACGTTCATTGCTTTGTTGTGTTCCTTCTTTCCCCAGGTTTTCCCATACTTTGTTTCACTCATTACTTCAAAAATAAATTATTGATGTTTACTTGTTAGTCTCTTTTTTATTTGGAGCCTGGGTCATACCTTGTACCGGAACCATTATCCTGTTTGTAACTTTGCTGCACCGTACCTGGGTCTTGGATGGTTGCTTTCTTAACAAAGAATTTCCATTCTTGATCAGTAACTCTCTGGTTTTCCGGTTGTCCCTTTGGTTATTTAAGAATTTGATTCCACTTTCTATTTTTTATAAAATGATATACTTTCTTACATTTTCAAAGGCATAATTTTAATGAGCTTAATGCCCCATGTCACAGATTCTGTTCACATTTTCCCTGAATGTAATTAAATTCTTCAGTTGAACTTATTTATTGAGTCCATGTGATGAAGTCAATCCATTTTAGTTAACTAAAACATTTATGAAACTCAACAAACTATTTTTTCTAACAGCTTGGAACAAAGCAGATGCTGTAATAGGATCCAAAAAAAAAAGCCATTGTCATCTCCAATCATTATCTAGTAATGATTTTTTTTAGATATATTTGCAGTTATAATCATGATTATATCTTCTACATTTAAATAAATAAATATTAATCAATTCAAATATTGCGGATGTAAAGTTTTAATAATTTTTTTTTCAAAACATCAGATTGTTACTGTTACATTTTCAGCATGATCAAAGCATAGAGATTTTTTTTCTTAGAAAACAAAATGGGACACAACATGTGCTTCTCGATTAAGTGACACATGGAAAGGAGTTTACTTAAGATTAACAAATGATACTTTTGATGTGGCTCCCTCCATCTATCAAAAACATAATATATATGATTTCCATTATTTCTTAAGAGAATAATCTTAAAGGGGATTTGAGAAGCCAAAATTTATCTTAAGTATTATTAATTAAACATAAATAAACAAGAAGTATTTAAATAAACAAGAAGTATTTGTGTTAAAAACTCATAAGCGAAAGTGTATATAAAATTCCATGAGACTTTTTTTTAAAAAAAATTGAGCATTAACTCAACTCAAATTGGCAAAAAACAATGCTGTCAAGTTTATGAAATCACTACATTTTCACAGAACATTTGTATTGAATGATTTCACAGAGACACAACAACAGTAGAAATCAATGTACCAGTATTTTAAGATGCTTTTAAATAACAGACTAGTCATTTCTTCAGTCTGAAACAAAACTATTTGATTCAGGACAACAATTTATTGATTTCAAAAAATGAATATTTTTGTAATTCTTCACCTGAATAGTAAACAAATAAATTTATTTCAGTGTCATTTCAAGCAGATTTCTGAAAATTAACATTCTCATCGTATACGTACTCATCTCTTTCGAATAAACTATCATCTCAACAGTGAACTGCACAAATCCAGTTAAAAAGTTCAACGTCTTCTTTCATAGTCACACACACACACACACACACTATGTATTACTGCCACACACACTACAAGAACTCACATGAACATTCTTTCCCCATCATTCAGTGCCCGGCTAATAAAAAGATCACAATTTCAGTGCTTTATTAGCAAGGAATATTGGAAGATAAATGGAAAAAAAGCAACAGTGGATTATATAATGTCAAAGTAAAATCCCTTGCTTTAGCACTCAAACACACAGCAAAAGTAAAACCTTAAATATTCACTAAAGGCAGATTCAAATGAAGGAAAGTGTCTGGGTTTCTTTTTTTTTACACAAAGACTACATGGCATGCAGTATAAATATTTACAGATTCATATCATAGCTGATGAAAACTATTCATTTTTCTTTTTACACATTAAAAAAAAATTATTAACTCATGAAAAAGATTAATTTAAAAAAAATGCTTTTTAAAAAATGTATCTATTATCTGAAAGTATCTGCATATGCATATATAATTTGTTGGGGACTCCTTTGTCAGTTTGAAATATTGAGATAATTAATGGAAATACATATATTTTGTTTAAAAATACTGATAGTTAAATGAGAGACATGAGATAGTTAACCATTAACTAATGCAATAGACTAGTTCATAAAATCCATGATGTGTAATGTAGCATAACTTAAATTTGGTGTTGTCATGACAAGTCAGAATTTCAGCATTTGTCCAGCAACCTTAGCAACCAATAAAACTAAAAACATGTAGGCAGAATCAATATAATTATTCTTATATTAATAAACTACCCATTTTATTTAATATATGCTAAATTTCTAAACTGTAACCGTTTTAAAATAAAGTTCAAATAAATTCAGTGTAATTCAATGAAGATACATTTATTATATTAAGATTTAAAAAAAAAAACACATGGATGCCAGAATTTATTTTGTACTTTTCAATTATGTACAAATATACGTTAAAAAAATTCCAACAAATAGTTGAAACTTAAAATTTCATGATTTTATGAATGAACAAAGAGGTTAGATTAAAATTAGAGTTTAAAAATGTTTCTGTTTACTGTGAAGTTATTTATAGCTATGATACATTCAATGTACAAGTAGCCCTGAAAGAACAGGATAAAGTAATCTCTCAATTTCCCTCTATGTTACAGAACATCAATTATTATTCATAGAAGACATTTACAAACTATATACAATATGTTGTCTCACATTCTTCTCTCAGAATGGTTTCATTCCAGACCGGGGAGATGTAACTAGTTGCTTAATTTTTCAAGAATTTAAGGGGGAAATTTAGTTCATACATACCATCCCACCCCAAAACAAAGAAAGTCGTACAATTCAATAATTCTACCAATGATTAGAAAAACTAGCCTTTATCATTATTTTATCCACAAAAAAAAAATGTTCATGGGCTTTCATATTATCTTTTGAACCAAATAATCGATGGCAGTAAATTAAGAAACTGCAGTGTCAATACTGACATTAATTTTTTTACAAAAAAAAAAAATTCACAGGCTTTCATAAAATTAGAAACGGACATTAATTTTTATACCTCATTAAACAACTAGGATAAAAATCATTTATTAATGAAAAGGTTGTAAGCATGAAACAGTTTTTATAATTTCTTTGACTGAACCTTTCTTTGATTTATAACAATGCTAGGCCCAGAACAGGCTACTAAAATATAATGCCACAATAGAAATTTTCGTACAGATCCTCTTAAATTTGCTAACTCCCTAAACAAGGCCTGAACAAGCACTATTTTTTAGCAAGGAAGTTGAAAATAATTAACCATCGAGACATGAGTTAAATTTGATAATGTTGTGAAATATGGCAAGGGAAAAAACAAACTTTAGCTTTAATCCAAGGAATTTGATAGGTTTGCTTTTCTTTGCATTTTAGAAGAAAATCCAATCAATAAATTAAATAAAAATAAAAGCAGTTTATCCCTAAAATTATACAATTGTTTACAAATCACAGTCATCATATTTATGAAAATGGCTTTAATTGTACTGGCAGATCATTTAACTAACAAAAAACAAAAAAAAGAGGTCACTAAGTGTGAAAATAGATGGTGACACATAAGCAGAATGTGTTTTGAACAAAAAAAATGTATTTTTTAGAGAGGTCATCAAAAAATGTGAAAAAGGTGTAACAGTGGACAATTCCACACCACTAGCACAGGAGAGGGCATATCAGACAATATTCTCTCTGAATCTGAACTACTCAGATTAATCCTTGGATTTAAGAAGAAGGTCACAACAATTCCGCACAAAAATGTGAATAATAAAATAAACATACTATGAACTAAATATACTAACATACATGCTTTTGTTGATCCAGGCCAGGGGAAAAAATTACATGGGAGCTCAATGATACAAGCTTAAGTTCATGTTTCAAATAGTTCATCTCTATTTATACTTCCTTGAAACAGCTACTAGGGGGGACTTGGTAATTCCTTACTCATCTGATCCTGCATTCACCCTTGAACCAAATTTTACTTAATCATTCAAGAATGGCCCAGGGGATACAGATGCTGAGAAAAGCTACTCAGATTTATGGTCTAATAAAAAACAAAGGTCACTTAGATAAATGCACCTAAGTTAAGCAGGCTCACTAGCTTGAACTATGAACTACTCGTGATCAGACCACTTCATTGAGTTCAAACCTCCTTGCCCTGGTGGGTAACCTCACATCCTGACCATCAGAAATGCTCATGGGAGGAGCACCCTGCTCTTCTCCCACACTTGACTGTGGCTCTGCCATCTCATTAGGTTGAGATCTGGACCCGGCTTCTATTTCTTCCTCTGCGGTATGAGAGGGGGTTTCCTTAGTTTGACTTGACTTTTTACTGGCTTTCTTTTGTTCCTTCTTTTTCCTTCTTCGCTCTCTCCGTTCCTCTCGCGTCTCATCAACTTGTATGGAGATTCCTGCTGCCAATTCTTCATCCCCAGTAACTGTATCAGTTTCATTCCTCTCATCTGCCAGCCTGATCAGTCTTTCTTTATCAGGTCTTTTTCTTTTGCGCTCCGCCCTGTTCTCTCTTTTCTCTTTATTTGCAGATTCATGCTTGCTACGTCTACTTGAAGATGATTTACGCTGTTGATCTTGATTGTTGAATTGTTGATCTGAAATGCCAATGCCACCCACAGCTCCAGTGTCTGGTTCTGAATCAGAAATTGTGATTGCACTGTGGTCAGTTGGAATAGTTGAACTGGTACCAACATTTCCTGTGATAATAAAATACATTAAATTCAATAATTAAAATCAATACACTTATGGTGGGGAAATTCTTACAACAAATATTTTACTGTAAAATAAGCATTGAACATTAATTTGAATAAGATAATCATATTTATTATTTTTTATAACTTTATACAAAAAAAAAATGAAGCAAGTCTCTATATGTGAGGACATTTAAATTCTTTTGAATACTAACCAGCATCTTCTGAGACATTGCGTGTCTCTTCATCATCATCAGCTGCATGGTTAGAAGTGCCGGCACGCCGAGGAAATCGTGTGGTGCCGCGATAAGCATACTGCCTGGCTGTGTTACCTTGGAGAAGCGGGGTATTCTCAGCTCTGGCAGGAGTGCCACCACCATCTGAATCTGAGCTCTCAGAGTCTGCATCTTTTCCTGGGATGACACGGCGCTTACAAACTGGGCAGGTCTTCTTGTTCTTGGTCAGCCAGGGATCAATGCACTTAGTATGGTATACTATGTGGCATAATCAGAGAGACAGAAGGGTTACATGAGTAGTGTGAAAATAGTTTTTTTTCCCAGTCAAATGAGAAAAATTTCAAGTTATTTTCTCCTTCTGTTTCATAGTAAAGTACTTTTACTGGTCATAAAACCTGAGACTAATTTATACAAAATTATTTACAATAAGCATTGCTTTTACTTTTTTTTTTTTTTTTTAATACGGTACAAACATACCACATATAGGCTAAATGTCAAATTAAATTCTTTAATAAAATTAATTAATCCTCATCATTAATGTATATTTCTTAAAATGGTGTTAAAAAAAATGCATTGCTTTTACTTTTTTTTTTTTTTTTTAATACGGTACAAACATACCACATATAGGCTGAATGTCAAATTAAATGCTTGAATGAAATTAAGTAATCCTCATCATTAATGTATATTTCTTCAAATGGGGTTAAAAAAAACAGTTATTTTCCAAATTACCATGATCACAAGGAAGCACTCTGATTTTCTCCCCTTCTTCATATTCATCAAGACAGATGGCACACGTGTCATAGTAATCACCTGTAGACAAAAATCACCCATTTTAATTAGACCTAGCTGTATGTTTAATCATCAGAATGAGTCACACTTTGAAAGTTACTTTATAGAACATGATTATACTTTAAAAATAAATGCCATCTATTTGTACGATATCTTCAATTAAAAATATGCCATTTTGCAAGAGATCCAGCAACTTTGGGTAACTAAATGAGATAATATGAATGCCTTCAAGCTGAGTGAAGGAAATCGTTGAACAAAGAATTTTGAAGCTGGAAGGGAAAAGAAAAAACACAACAAAACAAAATAAAAGCTGTTGTGGATCCAGGGCAAAAAAAAAATAACATCGGAGCATGTCTCTTTCTTTGTTGTTTCTTGTCATGTCTAGTCTGCTGAAGACGGCTTTCGGCTGAAACGTTCTCTTTTTATCGTCTCGTTCTTTCACTTCGAGCTTCAATGTACCTTGTTCAACAATTTCCTAACTAAATAACATGAGCATAAAAATTTAAAACCAAACCTTTTTTAAACTTGCGAACAGGAATCTTTTTCAAGTTCCTGGATGACAAACGGCTACCCTTCTTTTTAATATGATCTCTGCATATTTTAATAATCTGAAAATTGGAAGTTAAAATATTTAACATGTTTAAGAATGAGAAAGAAAGTCTTTTTCTTGATTAGAATATATGGTTTTTACACATACCCAGGTCTTTGAAAATAAATACAAATCAGAAATGTAGATGAAGCATGGCTAAAGAACTGGCCATTTGAAATCAAACTTTTGGGCTTAAAATAAAGCCCAATCCATTTCAGAACTCAAAATATAATTATTATGTATTGATGCATCTAGAAAAATGAGATTTTGAGATCTATTTGAATCCCAAGGATGACAAAATAGACAATTGATATTAACTTATCGGTTGATTACGCTGGCTGAACTAATACAGATTCCTTTATTTAAATTAGCAAAGTGAAATCAATATCTTTTGATTGAACAAAGTTATTGATTTTAAAGTGTTTATAACTGATTTTTTAACTGTACGGGGAGAAAGGTCATGTGGGTACATGTTTTTTTTTTTACTCATGCTACGTTCAAACTTGAAGTCACATCAGCTCAAACAAAGTTTATTAACATAAGAAGTAATAATTAATTAACAAATAAGGACGTCATTAAAAAAAACAACTTCCATGTAACTTTAGATATATTTTTTAAAGCAAAAAGCCGTTTAAAAAAAATTAAATGATCAATATCCATTATGCCTATTTCCTGTTAACATATTACAATCTGATAACCACCACAAGCTGTAAATGGGTGAAAGGCAGATGGGGTATTAAAAATCGTCCAGGTGTTTTCTGCGTTCTGAAAATGGATTTCAAAGGCCCTCTCCGACCCTGTAAAATTTATCAAAATCAAATGTTGCAGCATGGAACAGTTGAGAATGCATTCTCTAGTTTTCTCTGTTTCTGCATTCAATGCAGTTCAGCCGTAAGAAATAATTATGCCACAAAATTACGTCCTACAGCACAGTCAAGAAATGTAAGGAGGGGCCATCTGTATAATATGTACGCAAAAAACCCCCAAAAAAACCTCAAATTTGCTAACCCCCCGTAACCCACTAGACTAACCACAGTTTGCAGTTACTAGATGGCGCTTCGTGATTCACATATGTGTTATATTTATTTTTACCCAACCCTTTATTTTTCAGCACGTGTTAGCACAATATGTGTTAGTAGGATTCACATGACCAGTTGAAGTTATACCTCTGCTTCCCACTAACTAAAAGAGACTTACCATATAGGCGACTCCCACCATAAAACAGATGCCCACTACCAGAACAAAGGGCCATACCAAAAAATCTGGAAGTATCGAGTTTGGCTCAATTATACGAATGACATACTCACTGAAAAAAGAAGAAAATAAAATTATAATTGTGTCTTTTCCCAATATCTTCACTTATTCTTGCTAATTAACACTTTGCACTAAGATTTGAGTTTGAACTGAAAATTCAATTTTTTTAAACTTAGGAACATTTAATTTTTTTGAGAAATACTCCATGGTACATGAAATTTCTTTTTTTAATATAATAACCAAGGGGAATTAACTCCTATTTATTTAGAGCAGTGTCTCCCGGACCTTTACTGGTCATTGCCACCTGGATTAAAAAATGGCAAGTTTGTTGCCCCGTTGATAATAATAACAAAGCTCAAGGGCACCTACCACTTTGCTCATCGGCTACTATATCCAAGGTTAGAAAGGGCTACAGACAAGTATCATGACCAACTGAAGTAGTGTTGGATAAAAAGCTGTGTAATTTTACATGTACACATTCATGAATAAGAAGTGACATGGTCTGCTGAACTCTTGTTTCTTACATTAAGGTCTCATCTGTCTTTACTTACGAGCAGTGAGAATGATAAAACATTAAATGAATTTTTTTTATCTGTTCATAGCCTGTAGTTAAACCACCCACTTTGGGAACCACTGGTTTAGAAGCAAAGAGATTTTTATAAAAAACATTAACACTGGGATTCCTGACCAGTTTTTGTACAGGCCATATTTTATCGGGGAAGGGGTTGGGGGGCGGGGGGGCCTGCAAATATGTTATTATCCCATGCATTAACACAATGTGGCAAATAGAACAATATCCTTTAGTTCTTACAGGTTTTTTGAGTCTATGGGATCTGGCAAACTATACTAGTGTTTAAAAATTCAAAGACATCTCTAGTGGTACTCATACTTACGTATTATAATTGTAGCTTTTGTTTAGAGCCATACCATCATTAAATCCAACAAATGTGGCTGGAATCCTCAGACCTCTCCCTATAACATACACACACAGTTATTATTGCACTGACCGTGATGTATACAAAAAACAACACAAAGTTATTATTGCACTGTCCGTGATGTATACAAAAAACAACACAAAGTTATTATTGCACTGTCTGTGATGTATACAAAAAACAACACAAAGTTATTATTGCACTGTCTGTGATGTATACAAAAAACAACACAAAGTTATTATTGCACTGTCTGTGATGTATACAAAAAACAACACAAAGTTATTATTGCACTGTCCGTGATGTATACAAAAAACAACACAAAGATCTTATTGCACTGTCCGTGATGTATACAAAAAACAACACAAAGTTATTATTGCACTGTCCGTGATGTATACAAAAAACAACACAAAGTTATTATGCACTGCTTATGTATATAAAACACACACAAAGTTATTATGCACTGTCCATGTATAAAAAACACAGTTATTATTGCACTGTCCACGCATATTAAAATTGACAAACACAAACCTATTATTGCACTGTCCATTTATTTTAAAATTTAAATATTTTTCATTCCTTTTTAAAAGCAAATTATGACTCTTTAAAATTAAAAGCAATGCATAAATTAGATTGCTTTAGGCATGATATTTTTTTTGGGCAAATTAATTTTAAATTTAAAACAAAATTTTAAAAATATCATAATTGAATATTGAAGGGAAAAGACTCACCGTCTCCTCCCATGTCAACAAGCTCATCATCACCATTGTGGTTGTGCACAATGACAGCACTGTAGTTGGCTTCCTGGGCATTTAGAACCTGAAGAGTTAAAATACATCAGGTTCATATTCCCACAACAAATAATCACAGTCTTGTTAGCGATACCTACTGACAGAACCATGGACTTAGTAATGCATACATTTTTGTGGAGCACATCCTAACTCCTGTGTTTTCAACATTTAAAATTCCAAACAATATTTATGAGATAGATATTCTCCATTACCTTATCAACAAAATGACAATTTCCCCCCCCTCTGGCCACAAGTAGGATGTATAGGTCTTTGCCTGGGGGAGATGTCAGCCTGGAACAGGCATCAGGCGGCTCTGCTGGGACTATCTTTCCCTGAAAGAGGAATGAAACAATAACAACATGTCAAAACCTGTTCACATAATTTAATATGTAAATCATGTTAAAGATGGGTCCCTTCTATTTCATAACAGCCTGCATTCAGTTAATGTTCAAAAAACATTTTTTTTTTTAAACTTTGCCTTCGCAGTGTGCAAATTCATCATGAAATTGTCAGGACACAGGAGTTTTGGAAGAATTTTCTGTCATAATTCAATATATATATATATTGTACCCTTCCGTCAGAGTAGATATTGACACTTCATCAAATGGCTTAATAGGCTGATCCTGGAATGGCAGTCTCAGTTGCATATCTCGCAGGGGAACCTTGGTTAAATTTGGTTCCGTAATGCCACCCCCCTTTTTTTACAAGGACTTTATTTTACGCATCTTCTGCCTTTTTTGACTGCTTAAGACATTCCTTCGAACAGTGCTCAGCGATGATCTACCATTTGTTGATTTCTATATTGGCATCTCTCGTGCTCCTTCAATTAATAGTAGGGGTAATAACAAACTCAGCTGGCAGTATTAAATAGTAAGCTCTTCTTCCCAGAGGGATCATGAGCATGAGAAAGAAAAAGTCAATGGCTTATTTAGAGGGATCAGTAAATACACTGTAAAGAAATGAATTGCTGTACCTCAAGCCCATCATCTGGAAAATCTGGCCCAAAGCTGGCAGTCCTATCCTTAAAACTTGCTATGGTTTCATTGGAGTCTTGATCAAGCTGCAAACAATTTTAAAAAATAAAAAAAAAAGATTCATAGATTGACAAGCAATGAATCAGAGATTCTACAAAAGACTGACAATAAAAAAACATAGAATTCATTAAAGATGTGGATTTTTTTTTTTTTGTGTGTCCAAAGTAAACATTTTTTAGTTTCTTATCTGAGATAAATAATATTTATAAATTTACCCTATCATTTTTAAAGAAGGATTGAAAAAATGTAAACTTTTTTTTTTTGTGTGTCCAAAGTAAACATTTTTTAGTTTCTTATCTGAGATAAATAATATTTATAAATTTACCCTATCATTTTTAAAGAAGGATTGAAAAAATGTAAACTTTACCACTATTATATCAGCAACACTGTGTGGAATGCCCAACAAAACAGACAAGGGTACAAAAAAACACAAATAGTAACACATCTTGTTTGGCAGTAAACACATCTTTAGTTTCTTTCAGCTGCAAGTATAAGAAAAAAAAGTTCTCCATGATATACATACATGGACCCAAAAGTCTTTACTGACTAATGTTAAGGGCCTCTAATTTA
This sequence comes from Lymnaea stagnalis, assembly GCA_964033795.1. Lineage (NCBI taxonomy): Eukaryota > Metazoa > Mollusca > Gastropoda > Lymnaeidae > Lymnaea > Lymnaea stagnalis. The sequence continues at coordinate 570,848 of CAXITT010000507.1, read as the reverse complement.
AAAGGAAATTTTGAATAAATTAGCGTATACTGTCTTTAGAGTTACAAACTGAGGTTCTTTGCTCAGGGTTTGCTCATCCTCCCCAAGAATGGCTGGTCTGATGAGGAGATGAATCCATTCCACTCGGCTATTATCCTATTACTGGGAACGACCCTAGATCAATCAGATTCCGCTACCTCATCGCTTTGAGACAGTTGAGCTAGATGTCCACCAAAGCTCCATCTCATGATAAATTTTAATTATTCATATTAAATATGTACCGGAACTAAGCTCTCGATCTATCTGTGTCATGTGATGTCCCACACCAAGTGAGCAAGGATCAACGATTGTAAAATATGCAATATTTCTATGCCTAACTTTCTTTTTAGTTATATTTAATGTTTTCTGGCTGTAAGAATAACAACAGATTTAGAGGCTCACAAAAGCTGACTGTAAGATAGGTTGCCTCGAATAAAGAAATGTAATATTAAATTACAGATATGTGAATGTTAAAATATAAAACTGAATGCTCTTTATTTTAAATGACATAATGATATGAACATCAGATAACTTTATTACAGTGCCTATTTATTTATTTTCATGTTGTTTTATAACAATTGGCTATCCTAAACCATTAAAACAATTACCGGTGCTATAAAGATGGGTGATTTAATTGCCAGCCCCCCATCCGAAACATAAAAAACAACTGTTTACAATAATTAAGAAAAGTTGTTACATTACAATGTTAAAATGAAACAGGAAATTCAGTTTATCAAGCTAGTTCAATAAAATAGCTTTTCCCCACAAAAAATATTTCAGTAGTGATTAACACAAGCTTAGTAACAGCCTATTTATAACCGTTAACCAGTAAACCTTTAACAGATAACTTTAGAAGGTCAATGACACAATAATATGATAACCTGATAAAGTAGATCATCAGCTGTTTGAAAAAAAGTGACCACTTATTTTTTATTTCAAAACTATGTTTTAAACAATCTTAAGTAATAAAATTGAATATCATGCTTTATTTTATTGTAAATATACATATAAGTATGAGCTAGGCTGACGTAACGCCCAAAAAATATGTTCGGATTCTTAAAAACAATGAAAGTGATTTTCTATAATTTTACGGAGAGCGAACCAATTTAAATACAAAAAAATTTAATGTATCCGCTTTTATTTTAGTAAATGTTTAAGTATTATTATTATAAATTACACATACATTTAAAATAACAATAAAGTAATTATTTTAAGCATTTTATCAGAGTTTGAAAGTTATTAAAAAACTTATTTATAAAAAAATTATGATCAAAGAATTACATCTTAATCACATTTATCGAGAAAACCCAAACATCTGTTGTTTTTTAGTGCATTTTTTAGTGCGTTGTTAATATTGGGAAATAAAATTACAATTAATTGTTCTAATTAAACAATCAAATGACACCAATTACCTATTTTAGCCAAAGCTCTAAGTTTCTTTGATTTAATAATCTCATGTGACAAAACTGATTACGTATTTTCCCCTTATTAAAAATAAAATTAATGAATATAATTGATTGCTTTTTAAATTATTAATACAAGGCAAACAATTGTACCTTTGTATTTAACATTTAATAAGTTTTTACTTTTTTTTTTTCATTCTTTACTTCTTCAAATTTACTTTTATTAAATTTATAAGGTAATAAAAATGTAACCTTTTCATAAAAAATTGCCGATTAAGTCAAGGCCAAATAACATTCACTAATGCACTTATCACTTGTCCAAGTAAGAACAAACCACATGAAGTGCAAAAAATGTGTGTTTGCATACGAGGGAGGGGGTTTACAATCCAATGGATGATTTTATTAATTTTTTAAAGTATATGGGGGGGTGGGGGTGTGTGTGTTTGATACTTGAATAAATTTGATAAATAATTAACCCTCTTAGGTACATATATATCGTGATTAGGACATAGGGTATGTACATTTTTACATGGATGACAATATCTTTAAATCCAATTATATTACAGTTGGGAAAAAGAGATGTTACATTCTCTTTTTCCAAATAAACATATGTTCACCAATTAAAAATATCAATGGTATTAACAAAACATAGATTAGATACATCTACATAAATATACCCATGAATATCAAACCTTAATCATTTTACACAAACTGAAAAGATTTTCTCTAAATAAATGAAAATATATTTGTGTCTTTACTTTGCGAAAAGTAAAGTAGGTGTATACTGTATATGTTATGAGATTAATAACATTTCTGTTAAAAAAGTCACTCAAGGCTGTTACAGATGTAAAAAACGGTTAAGAGATTCTTCTTAGATAAAAGAATTCCTTGTTCTATGATTTCCGATAATATAGTAGAAAACAAAACAAAGGCAAAAGTTTGGATACAGGTACATCTTTAATGAAGATATCAGTATATCAAATTCTGTTAAAATATAAAATATATTTAAAATGGCATTTAGAGGTTTTTTTGTAGTTTTAAGATTAAGTTTTCACAACTTTTAGAGATATTTTATTTAGTTTAGAGGCACAAAAAGTGGTAGTGTAGGCCCAGCTTTTTAACATTTTTAAAAACTAATGACATCTGAAGTATTATTCTCATGTAGAAATCAGCCGTCAATTAACTCCTTTAGTAACAATAATGATTTAATTAGTGATAATTTAGATTTGGTAATTTAAAGCCATGTTTATAGAAAATATAATTGTAGCTTAGGGGCTAAAAAATTGGTAGGGTAAGAGTATAATATATAGCAAATAAATACGTCTCAAAATTTTTAATGATGTAAGAAATGTAAACATCATTACATAAATACTTTTTTTTAAAATACTGAATTGTGATGAGTTTTCGCTATAGCAAGTGGAAATTATCACAAAGTGCCTGTTATTATTATCTCCATAACAGGTTATATTTTCTATAATATTAGAATAAGCTAATGTCACCATGCTATGCTGAGTTCAATAGTGCACAATATAAAATTCTCTGAAATTTTGAGTATTTTTACACTGGTAAAAAAAAAAATTTGTAAAAAATTGAATTCAATGATGAATTTGAATAATTTGATAGCAATTTAGATATAATTATACATAATTCTTCAGTTAATTATGCTAGCAATAGTCAAAAGTATTACAGATTTGTTTAAGATTTTTAGATGTTGAGACTTCACAATAGCCGGCAGAAAATAGTGCAATGTGCCTTGCTGTGATGATTTGAGGCTGGACATTGTAAAATTCTTCCACCGTAAATCCGCCCTTGTAAAATAATACCCCACTGTTGGAATGGGACACTTATCCATTTTGTATCATTTTGCCTTTAGCCTGGTTACTACTACTGGACCGACTTACCTTGAAGCTGGAACGAGGGGATTGATTTACGTTCTACACCAAACTACCTATGGCTACTAGAAGGACCTCGAGATCCAGGGATTTAACACCCACGATTTATCACTGGAGAGTCATCTTCCCCATCGCAGAGATCCCACGGAATCTACAACCGGGAACTCCAACTTCGCTACGCTTGGAACAGCTCCGAAGACACGCTTCTGGAACAGAAGGAACTCCCACACTTTGTGATCCACTGAGATCATCAGTGAAACTATAAAGGCTAAGTCCACAAAGATTGAACATAAAACCTTGAGCAATATAGCATTAATAATGATGACAATGTCATTATGTTAGGGACACTTGTTTTTCATTAATATACATTTACAATGGTATGACCCATTTGGTATATATACTTTATATAGTAATCACCAAAAGTGCACTACATAGGAAATTGTAAATGCCCTTATTCAATAAATACTTGTAATTATTTTCTCCTTTAACAAAGACTTCGTTTCAGTCTATATGTGTATATATACATAAAATAAACCCTAATTGGGTACACAATGGTGAAAAGGACTGCTCTGTCTGTAGCAATCGAAAAGTACCCTGGGGGCTGGAAAAGGAGTAGAACTCTATGCCAGGGGTGTCTGAAGGGCCTCCATGGGCCTTATTTCCCAAAACACATGTGTTAGGATCTATTCATCCATCAAAAATTCACACAATTTACACCGGTAAGTCATGTTTATTCTCAGTTTAACCAAAAAATGGGTATTTGAATATTTTTGGTAATTGAGATGGGGATGCGAATTATCCCTATATATTATTATTATTATATATATAATATATATATATATATACTATATTTTAGATCAACTAGTCTCGTGAATCAATAAGTGTAAAATTAAGGCTACACAGTTGCTCAAAGTTTAATTTGGGATCTGCGATGTTAGTGTAGGGCCTTTCACTTTCTCAGACTTTCTGCTTTTATTATTATCAATTTTGTTCGTTGGTTGTCAGGAAAAATCAGTACCAGGTCTTGAAATAATTAAGTATGGAGTCCTGATTATATATAAAATTTAAATATATTAATTTGATAATTAAGCGCACAAATAATTTTTTTTTTTTTAATTACTAGAACTACTTTTGGTAAACTACTTTTATTTTTGGTATACCTTATTTTTATAATGATACTTTAGGACTAGTGGTTAAGTTATACTACAGGCCAAGCTGCTAAGTATTACAATTACAAGTATCAGTTATAATATGCCTACGAAATAATTACGATTAGGCCTATGGCTATGGCATTGTCGAAAGGATAAAAGAATTCTTCTTTAGTTACCAAACAAAAATACAAAAGGAGGTTCAGTCTTAAACGGCAAATAAACTTACTTTTATTGGTGCATTTCCCCTTAAAATAATCTCTCAACCAACACATTAACTACGGTAAACTACCTTCCGTCTCATAAAAACATTTGCCAACGTGCCAAAAAGGCATAAACAACAAAAGGGGAAGTACATAAACTAATTTTGAGGTTTGCAGAACTTCATAAAAAGGAGGTTAAAATTTTTATAATTATTTATTCAAAATAATAAATATTTTCAATCGTTTGGGTGTTTTAAAAAGATTTAACACCCGACTGTAATTTTCAAATAATAATTAATTTAAAAATCTGGCTAAGTCACATGACGATTAATGAAAACGGTACATCGTGCCGCCCCCCACCCCCACCCTTCCCCCACTTTTTGTGACCCGCGAGTGAATTTATGTCAGTATAAATAAACTTTTTCAACCCTTCAGCATAATGAAAAACTTAATAAGTCACTTTAAATAATAAAATTTTTTAAACTGTTGGGTGTTTTAAAAAGATTTTACCCCCCACTGTTATTTTCAAAAAATAAATAAATTAAAAAACTGGCTAAATCACATGACCATTAATGAAAACGGTACATCGTGCCGCCCCCCCCCCCCCACCCTTCCCCCACTTTTTGTGACCCGCGAGTGAATTTATGTCAGTATAAATAAACTTTTTCAACCCTTCAGCATAATGAAAAACTTAATAAGTCACTTTAAGAATTTGATAAGTCTTGTAAATAATCACTTTCAGTTCAGGCAACAATAGGGCACGAGCCTTAAATTGCTCCTTGTGAAATAGGCTCAGGGCTACCGGTATATAATATAAACTACATTGCGCAAAGAAAGACTGCAGAATTGTATAGGACTAATAGTAACAGGTGCAAGCTGTAGACAAAGCATTTGAATTGAATGTAGAACTTAAACGTTTTATTTTTTTTATTAATTTTTGAATTTTCTGAACAGACTTTCCTTGCGTCGACCAAGTATTATAAAAAATATACCGGAGCCATGGGCGCCCGCAGAAAACTTTCTGGGGGGGGGGGGGCAAAAAAAAATCAAAATCGATTAACTTTCTAAGGGGGGGCAAAATTTTTTTAGTAATGTTTTAATGTAGTTTTAATTTACTATAGCTTATTTTATGGATGGTGAACGAACGGACAGGACATCAGCTTAGTTACTTTCTCTTTACTTACATCCCCCCTGCGGCGGGCGCCCATAAAAAAAAATCAAAATCGATTAACTTTCTAAGGGGGGGCAAAATTTTTTTAGTAATGTTTTAATGTAGTTTTAATTTACTATAGCTTATTGTATGGATGGTGAACGAACGGACAGGACATCAGCTTAGTTACTTTCTCTTTACTTACATCCCCCCTGCGGCGGGCGCCCATGACCGGAGCTCTCTCTCGTTCCTCTACCCACCCTTCGCTGAAACTAGCAAACGCAATGAACTACCATCAACTGAGTAATGATAGTAATAGATTGAAGCAAATTCACACGTGTGTCAACAGACAAAAATTAACATGAGAGTAAAGAGTCTTTAAAAATGAATAGGCCCTAACGGACTCATTTATTATTAGATGATTTAAAGTATGTTAGTGTTAGGTATACCGGTTCTATAATTATACTTAACATGTACAATGACAGCCTTTACCTTAAAGTAGAATTTCCCAAAACTTTTCGAGTCACGTCGCCCTTGCTGCATCCATTTTCACATGGCGCCGTGTCACATTCTTGCTTTTTAAAACTTTTTCACTTTCACTGTGCCCATATGAGGAAGATGTGGCTCCTAATGACACCCCTGTTTACGAACCTCTCCACTGAAGTATGGAGTACACAGCAATTATTTACTTTCTTCATTTCAATCGTTAGGTGCTTGCCTTGACAGTGGAATTTACTCCAGGATCTTTTATATTTTGAGGGCCCATGATAATGGATCAATGTATAGATTATTCTGGCTCCTATGTTGCAGGGGGGTTCGCAATGTAACTGTGCATGGTTTTGAAAGGGATATTTCACTGGTTGCAAGCAAGGGCTACTCTGCAATGGTATTATGAACTGGGGGTTGGCAGACAGGAGGCAATAGACACCAATGTATAAAGTGTAGTCGCCTCAACTGTTAGCTGTTAAGCAGGAATGAGGAGCTCCTTTAACGAGTTCTGGTTTTATGAGCCAGAACTGTCTGTCATGGCCTCATCGCTGTCTAGAGTGGAGAGTTAATTTGTAGTTTAAATTTTTTTTAAAAATTACAACAAACTCATATGTATCATTCAGACTTTATTTCTTAGAAGACTATGCTTCCTGATCATTATTGATTTGTTCCACTTAGTAAAAACCTAACATCAATAGAACAAACACATAAATTCTGAACATCTCCAACTTTTTTCAGCAACATATTTGCATTTACTAAGTTACGGTATTCAAAACATGCCAGGCTACTTATAAATGTTAGCAATGGAAAGACACTTCATCAAGAAAAGGCTAATATGTTTTCAGCTCTTTTTGAAAAGTTTTATAGAAGTATCTTAAATTAACATACAAATTATATCAATATGACCTTTTCAGTGCCACTTCTTTAGAAATCATGATTGTGCTATCAATAACTTATTCCGCTACACACAGAATTTTGAAGAAAAAAAAAATACAAGAACTATGCACATGCTAAAATGCAGCCATACTGCAATTTCTTCAATAGAAGAAAATAATGACTAATTTTTAAATTGTGGAAGAGGGGGACAGGTTGTCTCTAACAAAAATAAAATATATAATAAAGCCACAACATCAACCTAATGTTCATGTCCAGGACGTAAACTTATTTAAGAAAAATTATTTGACCTTTTGGCTCAGTTTAAAGAGAAACCGAGTGATTAATCTATTAGAATGCCATAGTTTGAAACATAACATCCAAGAAATGAATGGAATGTTCATTTAAACAAAAATAACTTATTTTTCCATCAGCTAGAATTTTAATAAATTTGTCAAATAAAGCAAAGACATAAATTAGAAAGAATAAGGTTGTTAAAAACTAAGGTTGTTACAAACAAACACTTTCAAATAATTGTACCGTACATTAGTGTGATACAAATTTAGAAATCACACTGGGTGATAAAAGATCTGTTTCTTTGCCCAGTGTAACAAGTTCCGAAATGCTCAGCATTTCAGGAAATGCTCAGCATTTCAGGTAAACAATGTTATACATTGATAGTTCTAATTTTTATTTTAAAAAAACCCCTACAGATGTGAAATTCTGAACTTCAAAAAATGGCCTTTTTCTTCAAAAGTCAAACATGGCAATTTATGATTGCAAATCTATTTTAATAACTAGCAACTTGTATATTTGAACTACACGAAGTACTTGCACATTTGCTTTAAAATTACCATACACAAGATAATAGAAATTTCCAAATCCCTGAAAATGTATGGCTTTAAAATCTGTAATGGTAAAGGTTCAACAACCATACTTTTAACTTCATTAATGGGGTTTTAAGATTACATACACATTAAATAATTAAGGTTTTTATATTAAATGTGCAATAAAAATATCAAAAGTTAGTGACTGTTTTCTTATGGCTCTCAGTTTACTAGAATAATTTAGGATATATTAATATCACCCCATTAAAATGCACTCAACTGCTAAAATAGGGATTTAAAAAGAAAAAAAACCCAAACATATTAGATTTATCATAAACAGAGAAACGAATGCCTCTTTCAGTTTAAGTAAAGATTAAGATGAAATGATATGTATTAACAGAAATATGTCATGAATTTCCATTTTTAAATACCGGTATTAATTAAACAAAAGCCTAAATGTATACTAATTTTTTTTTTTTTAAATTGCTCTAATTGTAAATTTTTTTTCTAACTAAATAAAATAAAATTTATATTACTCACTGACTCAAGTTCCGTTAAAAATAATGAAACATTTAAACAAGGTAGAGACAAGTTTCTGCAGTATTAATAAATGCTGCAGAAATTTTTTTAAATGGCAGGAAAATGATGTAAAGGAGTGTACACTGAATGACTCGCAGGTTCCATTTGTTTGTAATGGGAAGGGTGGCCAGAATTTCCTTGAAATGTCATGCAGAGATTTCCCAACAAAATTCAAGAACAAAAATTAATTGGAACAAACAAAAATCAATGCATAGATTAAAAAAAAAAAAAAAGAAAAAAAAAGAGCTAACTGATGAAACACAGAGGTCTGATTTTTTTTATATCAAAATGTTGTTGGTTCCATTTGTTTGTAATGGGAAGGGTGGCCAGAATTTCCTTGAAATGTCATGCAGAGATTTCCCAACAAAATTCAAGAAAAAAAATAAATTGGAACAAACAAAAATCAATGCATAGATTAAAAAAAAAAAAAAAGAAAAAAAAAGAGCTAACTGATGAAACACAGAGGGCTGATTTTTTTTATATCAACATGGTGGTGACATGTTAGAAATTCAGATAAAAAAATTTGAAACGTACATGTATGAAAACAAGAGACTCGTAGCTGCATTTGTCACTTAGGAGCTTCAATTAAGCTACATAGTGATTTCAAAATTTTCCAATAACAGGGTTTGGAATATAAAAAGAAAAATCAATGTAACAATATGCAGTAAAATATTTTGGTGCTCGAGAGTAAATACTCAACTGTGACACAATGAAAGTTTTATAAGCTCCCTCTGTATGGTGAATCAATCTTAAATGCGCATTTACATATACAACTCCAAGGAGTAGTTCTCCAAACTGCTCCTCTGCCTTGGCAAAAACAGTCTGGCCACACACTCTATTGTATACATACGCATGCAAGAACTACAGAAGTGAGGTGCTGAACTCTACCAAATAAGTACACACTTCTGATTGCTTTTGGAATACCACAAGAATCACTTAAGTGGAGAAAAAGCAGTTGTTGAAAACTGCAGAATAGAAAAGCAATCAGAAGTAGAAAAAATTTAGCAGTCAGCTTGGAACAAATAAAAACCTTCACTCTGTTGTAAGAAATGTGTCACATGAGATATCTTCTATAACTATCCCTCTCCCTTCCAATTTCCCATGCCATACATGTACTGACATTTACTTCATGTCATTAATACATGCTGCTTTAAATGCAAATGTACACTGAACTTCAATAACTATTCTTGAATTTAATAAAATGTGGGTCCCATTTTAATTCATTTGCCTCCATATATAAAGCAATTTACAGATAATATTTTTCTTAATATAACATTAACAAATTTTACAAGTCTTTTTTAATACCAACTGAAAAAATGATAAGACCTACTCTTAGTCCGGCAATATTTCACTTTAGAATATTTAGGTTTAAATTTGATTGACAAAGGGACAAAAATAACAGATCAAGATTTCTTTGGAAAAAATTACCATTTTATAGACAAACTGAAGCTTGTTTTAAATGATTATCTTAAAAACAAATTTTAGAGATAAAAAATGTATGTTAATGCTTTTCTATTCAAATAAATAGCATATGGGGGGAAATATATTTTATTTAAAAGATGAAAACTTGTAGATTTTTATTTTAAAGACTACTTAACTCTACTAAGAACTAGATTAAGTAATTTCTGTCTTCTAAAATGATTGCATTAAGTAAATTTGAATGAAAAAAAAACATGGCAAAAGAAAAACAAATTAAACACTTAAATGTATTTGAAATTCAAACCTTGCCTAAGCATCTAATTTGTAGTGCTCAGTCAGCTTCTGGGTGAATTAACAACAGTTGTAATTTCTACCAAATTAAACTCAGATCTCTTGCCGAAGGCAAAAACTTCCAGTTAAAATACACCATGGATAAAATTTGCATTTACAAAATATATTTGAACTGTCTTAATGGGATAAAAAGGACATAAATATACACAACTCTTGTGAGTCAGTTCATATTCAATATGGATAAACTAATATAAAAAAATAAAAAAGGTCAATAGGTCATAATAACCCTATAATACAGGGGGTGGAGGTGGTAAAAGGAAATGTACAATTCCCCTTGTGAAAAATTGCAGCCTGGCTTAGTTTTTAGTTTTTCTTTTGTAAGGTGTCTATAATTAAATCTAAATTTTGGGTCACAATCAATAAGCATGTCGTCTGAATCAGTCTGACATAACACACAACAAAAAATCAAATAGGGGAATAAGACAACTTTTTGAAGTGTTTTTTTTTAAAGATAAAAACATTGAAAAAAATTGCCAACAAGAAAATCTCAACCCAATGTTCATAGAAAATTCCAAAGAAATATTATTTTAACGTAAAATACAGGGCAACATTCGGCTTTGAACCAGATTTGCATTTTTTCTTATTAAAACAAAATCTCACCAATAAAATTCCATTAATTTCAGCAAAAAGAAACAGTATTAATTAATTATAAAATGATTGGTCTTTTGGTCAAGTCTTCATATAATTATCTCTGCGAATTTAGAGTTTATTTGCAAAATCATTTTAAGTAAATCCGGTGAATAAAATATTTTTTAAAAAAAATTTGAGTCTGAAAAATATGACTAGGAGATTTTTTATAGGCAACATTAAAATATACAGCAAATTAGCTGGATTTAAATTCATTTAAGCAAATTTGCCCAATTGTTCCAACTCTTTCCAAAAAATTTAGCTTTTTTTTCAGAAACCTCAAAAGCCACTTAATATATTACAGCCAAGGAAAAAAAAAACATATAATAGTTCACTTATTTTGCTTCAATTCAAAAGTTGCAGAAGAAATACTTAAGTTTGACATTTTACTCCTCAGTATAATTTTTTATTGATCATAGAATCAGAAATAATTTACTTTGGAGATCAAATTTTTAAATGTATCATGAAGCTGACACTAATTGATTTTTTTAGACAAAAAAATTGTCTTTCAGCCTGGCAATATAAATGCCACAAGACACGACAAATCTTTAAATTTATGTCAACAAACTCTCACACCAAATACAACATGTAACACAAAAAGCTTAAGAGATTGCACATTAAATTGGGGAGACAATTGCCTCAACATGGACTGCTGATTCAAATTATTAAAAAAATTTTGGAGCTTGAATACTTTTTTTCTCCAAATTTGAGTTAAAATATCTATTGAAAGTATTCTTTTTTAAATTATTTTAATTGCCACTCTCATAAGCATCTAGCATCTTTGAGACTTTAGAAAACTGGTAAAATCCACTTTTACATGGACATAGCAAAACTTATTGGGATAAGTGTATTACAGAATAATTATTTACCACATAGAAAAAGGCAATTGCACAATATAATGCATTCCTTCATAAAAAATTATAAAATGGAATGCAAACTAATTGTTTATGACATTTATTATTATAATCTTTTTGTTTTAATGACCTTCAATCACAAATAAATGTGAGAGAAAAATGTCATGTGTGACCTCATACATAGAATAAAAAATATCAACTGGATACTTTGTTCAAAGTCTCACTGTACTTTTTTATAAGATATCAGCACAACATGAAGAAAAAATTCCTTAATTGGTGAAAACTCCCAATTGCAATGAACTAATGTGCAACTCCTAGACCTCAGGGCAAAACAAAAAGCTTGAAGTATAATATTGTAAAAAAAAAAAAAAAAAAAAAATATAAAAAAAAAATAAGAAAAAATTCCTTAATTGGTGAAAACTCCCAATTGCAATGAACTAATGTGCAAATCCTAGACCTCAGGGCAAAAAAAAAAACTTGAAGTATAATATTGTAAAAAAAAAAAAAAAAAAAACTACTATCAAAAACATATTTAGATGAAACCTCAGTTCTAAAATACATTTTGCATTCAGTAAAATCCATTTTAGTTTTTCCTGACTCCTTGTTCAATCATTTGGAGATTGGGCCCTTAATAATTTCAGGCTAAGTTAAGCACAACTTCTAATATGGAGAAGCTCAAATGCACACGAGACGGAGGCCTCATATCTTGAGAAGTATATTTAAGATGACCAACAAAAAACAAACAAAAATTATTAAAAAAAAGATTCTCCATTTTAATCAATAAATGCTGCCATTGGAGCAAAATTATTGTTATTTCTAACATGTGTAAGATTCACTGGCAAATCAATTTTTAAAGGGATTTTAGAACTGGCTGATTGATATCTACATAGATTAATGTTTCAACACAGCTCTGCAATAGAGAGTGCAGCCAAAAATATCTTTGCTTCACAGAAGTAGCTTTGTACAGAATATCGGTACCATACCGTTGATTCATAAAAAAAACAAAAAACTTTATACTGCTGCAACACAATCCAGATTATCTGTGTCATCTAGAAATTTAACAAAGGCATGTCCGACAGTAACAATTTTCAATTATAAAAGGCCACTCCCCCTTAGGAATGCATTTGTATCATTTAGTATTACAACAAATACTTTGAGTAGTCCTTTGGTTCTACCCTAAATAATTGATTAAATGGAAGTAAAACAGGTTAAAAAAATATACAAATTAAAATTGCACAAACTTCCATTTTACACCGGTTTTTTTTAGCAGTATGAAATGAGTTCAATATGTAAGAGAACAATGAATACTGCTTTCAGGAAAAAAATAATGTGTTGGCTAATCGCGCAAGGAAAGGCACCATTTAGTACATGTGAACCATGTGAAGCAAAACATCGGCTTGCATTATTTGAAAACTAAAATATATCAATCAGCCTCCTAGGTACTTACAACAAATGCAATAGTTTGGGCCCAATACCCAACTTGAAAGAGTTGAGTCTTGTATCTAAAGTGGTTACAAATTACATGGTAAATATACATGCCATGTTCGTAAGAAGACCATATATATATTTTAACAAATGTCTTCTTTGTTAAACACTTGTTCATCATTCCTAATTGGCAGTGTACAGCATTAAAAGTACAATATTATCAATTGCTCATCTGTAAGCACTGAAGTTTTTTGTAATATAGAGATTTGTCAACTATTTTTAATCAATTGAAATAAGAGATTTTCTTACCCTGTGATCAAGACAAGAAACTGCATTGCTTCACAATAACTCTAAATGTTTAATTCATAATTTTTTGGTAATAGAAAGGTTAAAATGTAAAGGGTACAATACTCTTGGTATGATCATGATGAGCAATTGGTATGCACTGCCAATTATGTTCAGGTTACAAAGCATTCAACTGCAGTTTTTCATTTCCAAGAACCATAACTTAGCATTAAAGCTTTAAATTAACCAAAAACTTGGAAGTGAAGTAGGCAGTTTTAATGCTTTCAGGTAATTTGGTCCTTGTAACGTTATTATTGAGGCTATTTCATGACGATGCAAAAAGAGTTTTTATATTGCATCGAAAGAACTTGGTTTCATCTCCTCGCTTTTTTATAATTTTTTTTTTTTTTGGTTTGAAAAAGTTCATAAACTTTATCAAACCAATTTATTGTTTCAAGCTTCGCTTCAGTTGTCACTAAAGCAATAAGTTTATAAAAGTAAATAAAAATCAATACTTGGGTGAAAGTTTGATGCTTAGTTGACATCTAAAACCAAAAATAAAGCGTGTCCTCACTCAATATTTATGTGATGTTTTATCAATTTTGTTTACATACACAGAAAAAAAATCCTATTACAAAATAAATGATGATTCAGAGTTTGAACAAAGCTTCGTATTAAACACTTCTGGTCCTTGCCGCATGTTCCCCTAGAACATGTAATATTAAAGAACAATCAAGTCTACTAAATCATGAGAGCTACACAACATGCAGTGGTGAGGCAAAGCTGATGGCTGATGCCAAGTCTCTGGAGTAATGGCTAAAGCAAGTGACGAATCTGAAATTTATAGTTTCACAGAAAACATGTTGCCTACATAAATATATGAACAGATGTTTGTGTGTGTATGCATATAAATACACACATGCACAAACATATATATAATTTATATTCAAAAAGCATGACGGCCAGATTGTGCTTATGAATTTCAGATTTCACATGTCATTAGCAATTGCTTCAAAAATTGAATGCCGTAACTGTCAAAGTATTCAGTTTCCCCACCAGTCATTAGTCGGAGCAGAGTTGTAGGTCCCTCCATAACTTCCTCCATAGTTGTTGTACTGTGGTGGTGGAAAATTAGGGGTAAAATGATTGTTGAACGGCTGCTGTCCATTGAAGCCTCCACTACCACCCCCAGGTTGAAAATTTGGTTTCATTGGTTTACTTTGTTGACGATAATCTCTGCCACCAAAACCTCCTCCTGTTCCAAACCTAAAAATAAATGAATTTAAATGAAATTAACTTTTAAGAATCAAATTTATTAAATCCTAATTTATAGACACTTAAATTTGATTGGTAGATTATTCATGTCTCCCTTGGACCAAAGTCATTTTAAAAATAAAGATGCTTTTTAATTTAAACAAGATTTGACTGAATTCAATTACCTTCTTACACTTCCACCACGCCTGGTCATTCCCATTGAACGGACATCCACAGACATTGATTCCAACCAAGGAGGAATTTCTTGGTTAGACTCGGTCAGAAGATCCAATAGATCTCGAACAATATTTTTATTTTTTTCATTGAAAAATGATGTTGCGAGACCTGCAAATCATGTTTGGAATTACGTGAATAAAAAAAATTATAGCAATATTAAATAAAAATAAGATTCAAAATAAAAGCAAAGAAAGAAGATACAGATAATTGAACTTAACCTGGTCAGCATAAATTACGATTTTACATACAATGAATAAAGATAAATACCATTTTAAATTTGATTGCTACAAAATGGAATGTCATGGTGCACCAATGCATCACAGGTGATATGACCATGACTTGACTTAATGGGGTACTTAAGAGGTTTAACAAAAATATACATTATAAAAAATATACTTTGAAGATTTTCCCTTACTGCAAATTTATTATATATATGATGCTTACCTAAGTTTCCAACACGACCAGTACGGCCAATTCGATGAACATACTCCTCAATGTCACTAGGCAGGTCAAAGTTGATAACATGTCTCACATTGGATATATCCAGACCTCGGGCAGCCACCTACAGATTAACTTATGTCTTTATCATTCATAGTTTCTGTCTAAAAATAATTGGGTAAAAATATTTTAAGAATTTTTTTTTTATAATTACAAGTGGGTTTTTTTCTTATTAAATAGAAATATCTTACAGCAGTTGCCACTAGAATCGGTCTGTCACCACATTTGAAGATTCGTAGTGCATCCTCACGCTCTCTCTGTGATCTGTCTCCATGGATACTGGTTGCTGGGTAGCCCTCTCTTAAAAGGAAATCCTCCAAGGCATCAGCTCCCTTCTTGGTTTCAACAAACACTAGAGTAAGCGACTCTGGTCCTGAAATAAATTCCACACCTGTTCCTTTTTAAACCAAATGTTCTAAGAAAATATAAAAAAAAAACAAAGCATCTAACCTGTCATTAATATTAATCATATTAAATTTAGATTAGAATAAAACTATTATGGAGTGTCATAGAAGCAACAAAAATTTAATATATCTTGAAAAAGACTCAAAAAATAATTTTTAAACCAATATATAATTCCACAGCTGTAAAGAAAAATCAGTATTAAAAATTTAAGTAAAAAAAAAAATCTAGCTTTTTAAACTTTTAGAAGTGTATTAGAATATTTACAACCGAAATTGTCAACATGAATTGCAAAACGATATATATATATATATATATATATATATATTTTTTTAAAAACATGTTGTCTATCCTTTTAATTTGAGGATGGGGGACAGAATTACTTGAACGACAGAACAAACCCCACTTTTGTACTCACCGTGCTTTTGTACAGTATCTATGAAAAAGGATGGATAAAAAGTAGATATTTATGACAGTGCTGACTAATTCAGCATCCATCTGATTTTTTCATGGGGAATATTAATTCTCTCATCCTTTTTTAATACAGTATAATCTTAATTGTAATAAAAAGAGTCCAGCTACCCAATTTTGATGAACCGAAAACATCACAACAGGGATTCAAAAGTATAATAGCGATTCATAAGAACACAAAAAAAGGGTGGGGCACAAGATTAAAAGTTTAAAAAAAAAATATACAGCAAAACCAAGTTTATCAACAACCATAGTTACTAGAATTGTTATTGTAAGGAGCCCTTAGTCATAATAGTTTTATTCAGAATAGAAAACCAAATTCATCTTACGTAATGTTAATTTATTTTAAAAAATGAGATAAACGTACAAGTTAGAATACAAGTCAATAAAGAAAAGTCTAACATAATTAAAAAATGTAAATTATAAAGGGTAAACAATGATTCTTAAAGTTAACTCTGTCACTGGAGCAGCACTTCAGAGCTCTACATATGTAATTTGTAAAAAAAAATAATTAATCGTTAAAAAACAGTGATGCATGTGATTTTACTTTGGATCATTAGCATCAAAATAATCAGATAATTTCAATGCAAAAGCAAAAAGCTTAAGTCAAATTCTTACTTGGAGACCCTGCAACACCGCCTACAAGAAAGGTAAATAAAATCCTTTTTGTGTTGAAACATTGTACATTTAATTGCCACCAGCTAATGCAAAAACTGTTAACTTTAAAAAGCAGTAAACACAATATCTTTTACATTTTGACACTTCAATTTTAAATATTCTAGGAACCAATGCTTCATACTAATGGGACCTAATTGAAATGAGGCTGCTTGTAACAATAAAAGTTTCCAAATAAAGGGCCTGATAAGCACAGGCAGCGATGTTGCTAAAAAGCAAATTTAAAGGATATCAATTTTTCGCCATCCTAAACTAATCAGGACATTAAATAAAAAAAAAAAAAGAATATGGACAGTGAAAAACGCATTAACTCGGCTTTGCAACTGTTTTATATTAAAACTTATTATATACTAACCTCCAGCAGCATTTAAAAGGTCCAGTAAAAATGAACGCTTTTCTTGTTCCTCCACCCAGACAACCTTCTGTGTGATGTTTTCACTAGTGCTTCCTACACGACCTACAGCAAGGAAAATGTAGTTCTCCAAAAAGTCTCTTGCAAGTACCTAGAAATGTTCAAACTTTTATTAAGTACAATACAAAAAATTATGTCACCAGGGTTCCTGCACCAAATCTAAAAACAAATTCCAGGAGTTTTCCAGGAGTTTTCCAGGAGAAAATACAAAATTCCAGGACATTTTTTAAAGAGTAAAAAACGGAGAGACCCTATACGCTTATACAATTTTTTTGTAGTAACAGGACATAAATGCACTTATATAGTACCGG
The DNA here is from genome assembly GCA_964033795.1 of Lymnaea stagnalis. Taxonomy (NCBI): domain Eukaryota; kingdom Metazoa; phylum Mollusca; class Gastropoda; family Lymnaeidae; genus Lymnaea; species Lymnaea stagnalis. The sequence goes on along the minus strand of CAXITT010000507.1, from coordinate 553,045 downwards.
TACTTACTCTAAGGATTGCCAATGCTATAGCAATTATTTGATTTAGGTATGTACCGGTATAGATATTCTGGCCCCGAGTTCACATACAATTGAGTAACTTGGTTTTTTATAAAAATAAGATGCACTTGATGTTGGATAACAAACAACTAATAAAGTTATAAGATAATCCATTTTATTCACAAGTAAGTCATATTTATTTCCGAAGATACACATAACATGGGAGCTTGACTAGGAAGTTGCAAAAGTGGACACCCGAGGTAGGTGAAAAAACTGAAGTTGAACTAGAGGAAGACTCAGATGATTGTTGTTTATCATTGTTGATCATTTTCCCCTAATTTTCATGGCATCCGAGAACTGTCCTGCAAATATACTTCATATATTTACAGTATTTTTGTTTTGTCCTGTACACATAAAGATCCCTAAGACGTGACGTGAGCTGTATTTTGTTGAAATTTAGGGAGAGTTGCTCAATTCGCCAGAGCCACTCTCTCGTCGTTGCCTATTTGATTCAATGGTAAGATTAGTCAAGACGACTGGATATAGATCAGGATGCAGTAGATTACCAGATTGAGTGTGTGTGTGTTTCACTATGCTCTTTATGCTTTCTACGTCATAGGATTTTGTCAGAATTTTCATTGAGTCAATGTCATAACGTCTACGGGTCTCCATCTCCGGGTTTGATTTCATAGTTTTCCTTCTCCAAGTTGAGTTGCCATTCAAAGTTAACGAGTTCCATCTACCCGGCATGCTGGTGATGTTTTTGCTTGTCTAGGCATTTTCTGGGGATAGAACTCCAGTACACTAGCCACTAGCTTGGGATTGACTCAGTTCAGAGTCAATATCTAGTATAGAGTAG
>CAXITT010000507.1:503527-534787 GCA_964033795.1 Lymnaea stagnalis | reverse complement strand
TTATTTCGCATTATTTATTGGCATCATTATTTCTAATTGTATTAACTGTGTACCGGTACGACATCTGCCATACTGTAAGTTGAAGATTGTAATTTTATTTTATTTTATTTTGTAATTATCTTAAGACATAATAAATCGTAATTAATTGTGACTAGAAACTGTTTTGGGTCGTATCCTTAATATTGTTGATTATATGGTATCGTCCTTTGTTAGGCACTGTTTACAACGAGCCAATTAAAATTAAAATAGGAGATTAATTTCTCCCAATACAAGTCAGTGCGTAACAACTTTCAAAATTTTGCCAGTTGGCTCTTCGAAAGAGCCAATGACGTTTATCGCACTTGGTTTTGGCCTGTCCCAAGTCAATCTCTAGTAATATGGGCAGATGGTCACTCCCAATGTCTTCCAGTACACTAAGATTCTGATGTCCCGCGAGATCAGCGGACACGAGCGTCAGATCTGGCCTAGACACCGTTCCATGGCCGTAGTGAAGGAGAGTGGGCGCACTCTTCTCGTCCTGAAGTCGGATAAGATTGGTTTCGAGACAGACTTCTTCCACGTGCTTACCGGAGACGTTCCGCTCCGGATAACCCCACATGGGGGATTTGGCATTGAAGTCTCCTGCAATTATAGTCCGTTTAAAGATCGTCTCCCCGTGGGTAGGAATCGTGATCACATTGCTTGGAGAATTGTAAATGTTCGTCACGGCGAATGTTTTCCCACATTTATGGACTTTAACCGACAACGTGTCAGTATTGGCATAGCGTTTGCACTCAATGACCTCCACCGCGAGATCATTCCGAACCGCTGTGGTAATGCCATGGCATCGGTCACACATTTCAATGGTATAGTGAGTAACCAGTGATGTGAAACGGCTTGCCGTGAAGCATCGTTTCTTGGAATAGGCCTACGTCCACTTTAAGATCGTGGAGTAGTTTGGTTACTTCGCGTGACTTCTGCCTGATACCACACACATTCAACTGGAGGACGACCAGGGAATGTTTAAGGTGTCCCGTGCCACCTTTTCGATCTCGAACAGTCGCTTGTTGGCCTCGCGCGCGCCTGTCGAGCGTCACACGCGCGAGAGGGGACGCCTTCCTCATGGGGACATCCGTGGGGAGAGGATGCAGTCCACGCACCACATCTGTAGCATTACTCGGTCCCACCCAGTCTCCCAACAGTGGGTATCGAGGGCCTTTTAAGGAAGCCACGGTCGGTGGGGAAGGATCTTGTCCAAGCCCCACCAGTCGAACCTGCGTCAATGATTTATCGGACATGTCATGAGTATAAGGGGTTTGAGCAGAAATATTCCACCCATTGAGGGGAGGGCTTTGCGTTCCCCTCCCCCCCCCCTTGCTCAGTGGGTCTTTCGGTCGGGACTTACGAGCAGTGTGTGATCGTTGGCTTCCGGATGTGTATCCGTACTAGTCTCCCACGCCACGCAGAGGCAGATCACGTGTAACACCACCACGAGCTAAGTGATGTGACTTTCCCCCGCCCCCAGTCCAACGTCAGCCATCCTGAGGGAAACTCGGTAGAGTATAACACTAAAAGGAATGTTAATTTTTTCGGGAAACCGATGCGATACATGCTCTTAACTTTTCTACACAACACGGTCAGATGACCTATTATTAGATTTTTAGTGGCAGATGAAGTCTATGTTTAGAACTGTCGCTCAGTTTCACAGCTCAGTTTGGTACTAGTTTTAGCAGTCGTGGAGCGCTAAATAGTTCCTAACGTTTGCATTGTTATTGAGCGACTGCTATGAATGCCATCTGTACCTACGCAAACGTTTTCAGTGTTCACACAGCAGTGTAAAAAATATAGCAGTGATTAGCAGACTACGCGACTGTGATTTCTGATTCCACTTCCTGTCTCTCAATCGCTCTCTCTCTCTCTCTCTCTACATTCCTAACAAACCCCCATCAACCATATTTCAGTCTCCATTGTTTATAAACATCAGCTGACCCACCTAGCGTTTGTTATAGTAAACTGACACGCAAAGCGATTGGCCTTACTTTTTGATACTTCTATTCTATATTGCATTTGCATATTGTTTTTTTAAATATATAATTATATTAAAATATCTCCTTTACAAAAAAATAAAATAATAATAAGTAATGATGAATTAATTCCATAAACTTTTTGTAATAATCAACAACCGGTTATTTGTTTCAAATAAAAAAAATATGGAATTTTAGCGTCTTGACCCTTTAAATGGACGTTTAATCAATTGAATTTAAATCGAAAACGTTCTTATTGTTTTTACCAGAGAAGGATCATTTGGTTAGAGAACATGTCGTTAGATATCTTATTTTTGCAATATGTAACTAATATGTAAAAGCAAGCATGAAAAGTCTGTGTGTGCGGTAAGATGTGGTGTAATTAATCTTTAGAACAGGTGTTACGATACTAGAATGGGGATACTTATCATGTGGATACATATCACCCTGTTGATCCCCAACTTTACAGTCGAAGGTGGGGCTTGCTATATGTCCCGTTATGCATGGGTGGGGGAGGGGAGATAGTTAGATGGTCAAGTGCGCTTTGTTTTCTTAATGTTAAATGTTCAGCCAGGCAAGTTTGGGAATGTGAAAGCAAAGGTGAATCTCAAATTTAGTATTGGATTGGCAATAAAGAAATCAGGGGCAACGTTTAATTATGACTTTTAAATGTTTAGATTGAACCAATTAAAGGTATAGCTTTATGGATATCAACTGAGTTGAAAAGGACAGACTGATTGGAACTCTTACTGTAGACTTGTAAAAAAAAAAATCAGATTAGTGATGTGAAACCAAAAGTTACTCTATTGTTTAGGGATGGTGATATTTGCTGATCAACACTAAATAATGATGATGCACAATGATTTGAAAGAAGAAGACGTATCATCATATGCACGTTGAAAATTAGAACACATGAGGAAAAAAAAAAGTGCATACATTAACATGTATGCAGGGTTTCTTTTAGGCATATCTCCGGGGTTGGGGGATTGCTGGTGATGCACCCTCTTCACTCCTCTGTCATATGGCATTTTGTCTAAATGTCCTGCACAACGCAGCCTGCCCTTTGTTATTTCTATTATCGTGGATCCTGATATAGACTGTACAATTCCTGGTTGGTTCGTATTCTCTATCCATATTCATCCTTTGTTGGTCCATATATTTTCCTGAGAACGTTTCTCTCCCATGTGTTTAATTTTAATAGGTTTCTGCCGTTTTTGTTAGTGTCCAAGTTTCACTTGCGTATGTTACAAATGGTCTGATTACATTTTTATAAATAGTTTTCTTTGTTTCTCTTGTAATGTTTTTACTTTTCAAGACAACAGTCATGCAACATTAGTACCTACCATTTTCAAGACAACAGTCACGCAACATTAGTACCTACCATTTTCAAGACAACAGTCATGCAACATTAGTACCTACCATTTTCAAGACAACAGTCATGCAACATTAGTACCTGCCATTTTCAAGACAACAGTCATGCAACATTAGTACCTACCATTTTCAAGACAACAGTCATGCAACATTAGTACCTACCATTTTCAAGACAACAGTCATGCAACATTAGTACCTACCATTTTCAAGACAACAGTCATGCAACATTAGTACCTACCATTTTCAAGACAACAGTCATGCAACATTAGTACCTACCATTTTCAAGACAACAGTCATGCAACATTAGTACCTACCATTTTCAAGACAACAGTCACATAAAATTAGTAACTTCCTTTGTTAAGACATCAATCATATAACATGAGTACCGTACCTACTATTTTCAAGCCCATAATAATAATAATATAACAGTAGTACTACCATTTTGAAGACCACTATCATATAATTTAATACCTACCATTTTCAAGACCATAGTCATATAAGTTAGTACCTAACATTTTTAAGACACAATCACATAACTTTAGTTTTACCATTTTCAAGACAACAGTCATATAACATTAGTATGTACCATTTTCAAGACCACAATCATACATTAGTAGGCCTCCCTAACATTTTCAAGACAACAATGATATAACATTAGTTCTATATTTTTTTAAAAAGACAATAATCATATAACATTAGTACAAGTAACTAACATTTTAAAGACCACAATCATATAACATGAGTACATGAGTTACCCCATTGATTTACTTTTGTGATTTCATAGAAATATGTTGTTTTCACATTAACAATCCATAAATGACGTCACGCAAACTTTGCCAATTTTTTACCCCCCCCCCCCAATCGTCACAAAAAGTTAGACCCCTCCCCCTCAAATATAACGTCACAAAACTCAGTACCTCCCCCCCCCCCTATAAAAAGTCCCTGTGTCCACTACTGTCCTTTACAAACCCTTAAGAAATTCCCCTTCCGTGGCTATCCAATTACTGCACCTGTGTGAGACACATTTCACTAGAGCAGTAGTTCTTAACCAGGGGTAAAAGTACCTCCTCAGCCGTGGGGTGTGAAAGAACAGAAAATTGTATTCAGTGGTGTAGCTGTGGGGGGGGGGGTTGGGGAGGGGGTGCGGAACTCATCGGGTGACACCATCTCAAGGGGTGACACCAAACAGAGCACAGAGCACGCACTGCTCGGTCTAAACGAAATTCATAAAAGGATAACAGATGACAAGCACATTTTCCATCCATGTAACCAATCAAAATGCCTGTTTTATTAAAATTTCAAGGTTGATGCGTAGACAATTAGGTTACCTTATTATTAGGTCAGAAAGACACCGTCATGACCATGTTTCAACGCCGCCCAATGAAGAGTTCGGTAACTTTTGTAAGTGACAGGAAACCATCCTTTGAAAACAATGGGTGAGTCTAAGTTCGTTGCAGTTCTTTAATAAATTTAACTCTCGACCTTCAACTTCAATTAATGTGTTTTTGTTCTAGTATATATATTATACCGCAACAACAAAAATTACATCGTGAAAGTCGAGGAGGGGTGACACCACGAGCTTACTGAACCGGGTGACATCATCCCTAGCTACGCCAGTGATTGTATTTTCGCCATTGCTAGATGTTGCTTTTTTTTTTTTTCCTAAAGAAGTTTTTATGCATTTTAATGAGCAGCAGTAAATGTTTTTTTCTGATGAATATTCTTTGTGCAATGCTTGTATTGGTAATTTTTTCCATTGTTTATAGAAAGTTAATTAAAAAAATAAAACTGCGATAACTAAATTATTTAATTTTTAAAATATAATTTATATGTTTGGAAAAAAAAAGGGGGGGGGAGGGGGCGTGTTAAAAACGGAGTCGGCCTGCAGCGCTGCAAAACAAAGGTTGAGAATCCCTGCCCTAGAGCATTTACTAAGATACCCATTCCCCCCCCCACCCCCCGCGGTCGACCATTTTCGTTCCATCCCACTTCATGTAGTAGGCCCCCTAGTCCCAATTCTATGACTCTCATTTCCACATTCATTTAGACATAAATTATCACGACTGTCAATACCCGGTACTGTCATTGTAACTACACCCCGATTTTCCTCCCCGCAGGCGTCCTGCAACTTGATCAGAGGCCATTTTTCGGACATCACATACCTGTAGCCTACTGATTCTGTCAGACAGAGATCGTAGTTTAAAAATAAAATAAATAGAATTGGTTACAAAAAACTGAACCCTCCCCCCCCCCTTTTTTTTTAGACGCGTGACGTCATTTATGGATGGCCCCTAGGCTTTTAAAATAAATATTTTGGATCTAATTTAGAGTACCCGTAATCTCAAATCGAAGAATGGATTTATTTTAATCTGTACCGGTACTCTATATTTGTTTTAGGCTTCAGACCCTGAACCTGTCCTGAAGCATATTCCACACAATGATGAAAATGAGGACTCAGTCAACACATCAGTTGCAGATTCATTCGTATCTCACCTACAAGAGATGCGGTCAGGTAAAGAGGATGAGATAACGTGGAGACGGAAGCGTCGTCTGGATGTTGAGCCTGGAAAAAGTGCTGTTGGGCCTTCTGATGATGAGGTTATAGATACTGACACACATGATTCTCCTTCTCCTAGCAGCACAGAGAATGTAATTGCAGACCAACCACAACAAGATCTTCCTGCTAACCTTTCTGAACATCAGACAAGTAGTGATTCTGATAGTATGGGCAACATATCATTTTCTGATTCAGATGAAGAATGGCTACCAGTACCGAAGAAACGCACATATGGTTCAGTGTTAATTTTTACATTAAAAAAATTACCTTTGTGGCCAAAGTAACCCTAGTGTTGTCAAACTTTGTTTTTGTATATTCTGTGTATAGCCTGCCAAAGTAACCCCATGTTGGGGTAACTTTGGCCACTATTTTTTTTTAAATAATAAAGAAAAAATGAAATTGAAGAAATAATCGTTTTTGAATTATTTTTGCTATTTAATGGTAATGTTATCGCCCCTGAATTAAACTATTGAATTCATAATTACAATTACGGGTGTTGTCGGAATATTCAATGTTTTTGAAGATTTTTTTTTCTTCCAGAGGGTATTTCCTAATGTTTAATCAAAGAGTTGTAAAATATACATTACCCCGGTATGGTATTATGTTGTTTTATGTTTATGAGCCCTTCGATGTTTATTATTCTCTTCATCTTTTATGTGTTGAGCCTTTCAAAGAAACAATTTTTGTACCGGTACTTTACTTTTTTCAAATGTTTATATTATTCAATAATTCAATGGTATTTTGTATGCTTATTTTATATGAAGACAAGTAATTTCAAACATACATGAGGATATTAGTTATTTATTTTATTATATTTCGAAACATTTGTAAATAAATTACAGGTACCACCCCACTGTTTTGCTATTTGTCAAATATGTATCAGTATCAGTCTAAAGTAGTTATTGTTTGCATACCTGTATATATCTTTAATTCTCTTATAAATTTATATATGAATATTATGAATGATGTTTATGAGTGAATTCGATACTTTAATTTTCATTAAAGGTAAGCAGAGAATTTAAAAAAATAATACACCTTTCTTAATAATGGTCATAAATTTAATGTCCACATTCTTAGCTCATTCATCTTTAACACTAAAAAATGTTGGTTTAGTTTGAAAAATTGTTTTGGAGTACGGAACCTTATTAAATATTAGTAACAGTAACAGTTACGGTACAGCACAAAATATTAAAATGCTATTTTTGGACTGAAAATGTCAAGATTATTTTAGAAATCCGATATTTAAAGTAAATGTACATTCTTTCTGCCGACACCCCCCCCCCCTTTGCCCCCTTTCCTGGTCATATGCAGGCGTACGCCAAAATCTCTAAAATCAACACACCCCATTTTAAAAAGGGTTTCATGATTCATAGCCTGATTGTCCCTTAGCAACCGAAATGTACTGGTACCGGTAGTTGTCATTCAAATAGTCTTATTTTATTGAACCTGTTCTGTCTTCTTATAATGTCAGCTACATTGCCATTATGACAAAGGATAATAATATATACGTGACTGCCTTGAAGTCGGGTAAAAGAAAATTTGCGCAAGGATATGCCACTCTCTTATGAGTATGAGGCTACTCTAGTAATACCAATAGAATCATAGAACGTGTGGACCGGGCTGCTATGTTTAACCTGTGTCAATCATAGCCGGTTACCATTATGCTTAGAATTATACCCCTTTTCACGCCCGATATGTTACAATAAAGTTTTAAATTTTTTAAAATTTAAAGATTCCCTCCCACTTAAATGTATGTACCGGTAACATTAACGTGTATCTTCATTAAAAAGGTGCACAACCATTTACCTCGCCCCTGAACTATGCTGGGAAAACTGTGAAACAGAATTATTGTCTAAAGAGGTATGTTCCAGGTTTACGGTTGACAAGTCTGTTGTGGCTTGCCGATTAGGAAGCGTCGGCCACCGACCCCCTCGGCGTTTGCCTGGAAACAGAACTACTGGGCACGCCCCGCGTGGGCAGACAAAGGGTGTGCTCGGTACCTGCCGTACATAAAACAGCTCCCACAGGGCTGCCGGTTGTGATATTTCGCAGTCGGAAATTTAGGCAGAGCCAGGGTAGGGATCATGATTACAAGTTGCCGTTGACGGGTATGAGGCCAGAGGCGAGGGTGGTAACCTCTGGTCGAGGATTCAAATAATGCAGCCGTGAGAACGCTGCCCCTAGGCAACCGTTTTGTCCCAGCTACAGCGTGAACTACTCGCGTTGTGGAAACCCACTGTGGAATCCCTCTTATAGGGCGTCCGACGCTTTCCCGGGATGGGTGGGGGAAGATATTAGGACGTAAATTTTTTCCATCCCGACTCCTAGAGAAAGTCGATCGAGTGCACTGTTTAAGTTTAAACGCATAGTGTCGGATCGACCGGGTGCCTCCTGGTTGGGGCGGCCCCCAGGCGGGGTCCTGGTCGAGCGCCCAAGCGGGGGACTTGGGTGGGGGGCCCGTGTGGGGGCCGTGACCAGGGAGGGGTAATTTGGGGGGGGGGGGGCACAAAGAGTCTTAGACTCGCCCCGCTGACGCCATTTCTTAATGTAACATATCTAAAGAGGTATCTCTGAACTCATGTACTGGTACGGTACTAAAGAATATGGTCATTTTAAATTTCCATCATTGGTAATAGTCTAACATATTTTAATATTTTAAAAAGAGTAAAATCATGGGATTTAAAAATGTTGCCATTAATGATAACCACAAAAAATGTAATACAACTCCATGTTTTACTTTCAGAAGTAACTGGCTATTGAGCAGTGTAATTCAGGCGGGCAAGGGTGGACCTCTGGAAAATCCTTGTCCAGCACCACAAGCCTCTTGGTGGTGTTACATGGGATCTTGCCTCTTCGTGGCGTGCCTGACTAGTACTAGTAGGGGGGAGTTCTTCTGAAGCTAAAAGATCCCAGGCAAAACGCATGACTTCCAACGCAACGGAAGTTTAAGCGCTAACATGATTACTTGTTGCCGTTGATGGGTATGAGGCAGTGAATGGCCGCCCAAACCCTTGTCAATGATTAAAAAGACGCGGCCCTGAGAAAGCCGCCCCTAGGCGACCGTTTCGTCCTCGCCATGTCCAGCCCGAACAACTCCCCGAACGGTGGGTTGAGGTAACGCAACGCCTCCCCCGGAGAGGAAGTAAAGCCGTTTTGACCCATCACAGTCCAGACCGAACCGCTCCCGGAACAGCGGGTTTGAGGCAACGCAACGCCTTCCCGGAGGGCAACAATTCGTTGGGAACCATAAGTCCACACAACTCTCAGGAACGGTGGGAGAAAGTTAAGCTCGTGACTACTCCCTGGAAGCAAAGCCGTCCCGCACCAAGGAACGTACAGCTCCCTGGGCGGTGGGGGTGGCAACGCAACGCCATCTCCGGAGAGGAAGCAAAACTGTTCCAACCCAACGTCCAGACCGTAATACTCAATGGGCAAGGGGGACTGGGACGCAAAACTGTCCCTTCATGAGTGGAAGAAACCTGCCCAAAACCCCGTTACTCAAGGCCGAGTTGCATGGCCGGAGTCCCCAGGGATTTCACGGCCAGAGGTCCTAAGAGATGGAATCTCGACCTCCGAGTATTGATCTTTATTAGCAGTGTAATTAAATCTGGCATGGTGCAATGGGGTAACTCGCGGATCAGTCCGCCAAACTTAAATTTTGGATAAAGGCTGCTCTTCAGACGCATCCATCCTTATCATGGTTTCATTTTGTTTAGTTGACAAGGAACCCTGTACATTTACTCTTATACGACACAATATATTAAAATTAATATTAAACTCAATGTTATTCACTTTTATTGCTACATACATATCCACATTGGCAGGTCTTGGCCTGCAATCTAAAAGACATCTTAACTTAAAATCATACAATTCACATACCGTAAAATGGGGTAACTTTGGGCCAGGGGGAGAAAAAAGATTTAAAATTGTATATTTATTTTTTGAATTATTACTGGCAATTGAAACTAAATTGTGTCAAATATTAAACCATTTCAAAATATTTTCAATCAATGTGCTGGTGTCCTATTACATTAGGTGCAGAAATACAACCATTCTTCTTTGGCAGCCATTTTGTATTGATTTTTTCAAACTGCAAACTTTGTATTTTTTCACAACACAAAAGTAAGTGTAAGTATTCAATGCTGGTGACAATATTAGGGCTGGATTTAGAAAATCTGGAATTTACCCCCACAGACCCTGATCCTGTCCTGAAGCATATTCCACACAATGATGAAAATGAGGACTCTGTCAACACATCAGTTGCAGATTCATTCCTATCTCACCTACAAGAGATGCAGTTTGGCAAAGAGGATGAGGTAACACAGAGACATAAGCATCGTCTGGATGTTGAGCCTGGAAAAAGTGCTGTTGGGCCTTCTGATGATGAGGTTATAGATACTGACACACATGATTCTCCTTCTCCTAGCAGCACAGAGAATGTAATTGCAGACCAACCACATCATGATCTTGCTGCTAACCTTTCTGAACATCAGACAAGTAGTGATTCTGATAGTATGGGCAACATATCCTTTTCTGATTCAGATGAAGAATGGCTACCAGCACCTAAGAAAGGCACATTTACTAACATTTTTGAGAAGTTTACTAAATGAACATTATCATTTAGTGTTAATTTTTACATTTAAAAAATATCTTTTGTGGCCAAGGTACCCTATTTTTGTCAAACTTTGTTTTTGTATATTCTTTGTATAGCCTGCCAAAGTAACCCCATGTTGGGGTAACTTTGGCCACTAATAATTTTTTTAAAATAATAAAAAAATTGAAGAAATAATCGTTTTTGAATTATTTGTACTTAATGGTAATGCTATAGCCCATGAGATTAACTATTAAATTCATAATTACAATTACGGGTATTGTCGGAATATTCAATGTTTCACATAAAATGGACCAAAGTTACCCCATTTTACGGTAATGATATAAAATAGCATTTCAATTTCATAAGTATATATCAATTTAAAAAAAAAAAAATATTTTGACATAAAGATAGAAGTAGTAGATAGAAAGGCCTTTCACTAGATAGACACAATGCGAAAGAAAATACCTCTTCATATTACAGTTGCAGTACTATTTGTTAATAATGTTATCCCAATCAAAAATCAATATTGGGTGCTTAGAAATTGATCACTTGTAATAATACTTGTAAACCCAGCCGAAGGGGAACTACAGTTTTACCTTAGACATTTGTAGGTTACAAATAAATTCAAACAAATTTTATTTTCAAAACAGATCTATGAAATAATGTGACAAACATTCTTAATTGGTTGCTTTAGGTTTTGTACTACATTATTTCCCTGTGTAAAAGTCTAATAATACACTTACTTAACTACACATGATCCTAACATTTACTAACAAAAAGAAATATATATATAATCCCTGGAAAATCTATAAAAAACCTAAGCAGTGTGCCTTAGTTTCATCTCTCACATGATTTTCATTTAAATATCAAGATTTTCACTCTTTAAATCACAAAATGTTAACAGGCAGTCGAGTTGCGGGATCTAGCCGCTACAAGGTTGAATCATTACTGGTTGGCCGGTAAGGAGTTTATTGAGTTAGAACTGTACTGAAAAGTTGATACAGAGTTCACCCCGAAAAAAAAGGTCAATACCCCGGAACATACAAAAATGAAAGAGTTCTGCATGATGCAGTCTGAATATTGGAATTCAATTTCACCACCTTTTTGTATTTTGAGATTCGATGTTGAAGGATCACAAAAAATTAAGCGAAAAATATATATTACAATAAATGATAAACAATGGTATAAACACTTAAAATCTTTTAAAGCACTGTTCCACAATCATATTTTCCAACTTGTTGGAGAGAAATTGGTTTAAATTTAACCAGTAACTTCCCATATCCCCTGCTAGCATTTTATACTGTATCGCCCGCCATCGTCTGCTATATACACATACCATATAAAGGATGTATTGAACCAGAACCATTGGTTTAATATAATAAAGTAGCCATAGCTGAAAGTAGAAAAGTTCTACTTCCTTTTCCTTTAAACAGAAATGAAATAGATTGAGAAACATGCAAGCTTTTTAAAATATTGAACTGAAAGCATGGCATTTATAGTTTAAGAAAATTTGGTTTTAAATAATTGTAATTAAAGTAGTAGTGATAAAGAAATTGTCCTGTAAAATAGAAATTATTGCGTAATTTCGAACATTTTAATTTTTATTTTTTATGCAATTTATTAATACACCTATACTTATTTGATAGATAATTCATTTCACTACATAATGAAATGTTTGCCACATCTATAGGTTTTTATTTAAATTAGTGAGATGTGTTGAACTTTGTAAAAGAACTCAATTTGTAATTTAGAGTTATTCCCCTTACCTGGGAATAATATGGATGTTTAGCGGTCAAGCCAATGAGAAGATAGAAGGTTGCGACTTAATGCATGTTTTGACGGATGCCTCATGGTGCATAGCCACACACCCCTCTTATCTTTAGTTAAAAATAGCAATGAAATGTTGCATCGCTCTAGACTTTCAGTGATGGCTTGACTCTGCGAGATTTCAATTTAAAAACTGGAAGATTCACTTTAAAACTATGAGTGCTTTATTATGGCACGTCTGTACGCAGCATGTGGTCATGCAATGCGTCAAAATCAATATTTAGGTCATTGTTCCTTAGTTGTTCGCCGCTTAAGTTATATTTATAGTAAACTATATACATTTTCTGATGAATATGCCTTTAATTCATTAACATTAATATTTAGCAGCTTAAAAAATATTTTACAAATGTAAATCAATTGCAAAACGGAGTTAACCCCCTTTCATAGGTATAAAATGAAGTACAGGAAGTAGCACTGCCGTAATGAATGCGTTAATAGAAGACTACACAGCAAATGTTCTTAACGTTGCACTCACTGTTGGCGAAAGCCTTATCTCTGATGCACAGTTGGATGTTTTGTTCTGATTCAAATGTGGTATTATTTTGAATGGCACTGATTGCATTAATACATGCAGGACCTCTAATGTATGAAACATTCTTCACAAGTTCCATTTTTTGTAGGTTATTTTCATATTGACCTCTGCAAAGGGCAACAATATTCTGCCACTCATCGCTGCCCCCATTCAAGTCAAGGCCATCATGATCAGCAAGATTTAGTTTATACACAATCACTGCCTGGTACTTCTTGCCTCTTCCAGCACCTGCCCATCGCCTTGCATTCTTTAAGCTATCAGAAAGATAGAAGCCATCTCCACTTGAAAAGTCTTGTCCACTGGAACCCACTGACAAATCCACACCTCTTCTTAATATTAACATCGCATCATAATGTGAAGTTCCATGGAAGTAAAGTCCAGAGCCCTGACTCTCAAGATACCTAAAGATAAAAGTAAAAAATATTTCAATATGTAATTTGCCCTCCCTTTTTCCCCCCTTGCCATTACTGCCCAAACCATCACCTTGAGGCCTTTGAGTACTTGACATGACCCATCATTTAGAAGAAATCTAAATCTTATCTACAATCATTATTAAGGTAATGACAAAAAAGTTCATCATGGCTTTATAAGCTTATGCTCCAAATTTACTAAAGGGCTCAAATGTTTTAACTATTGAACACATTGAAGTAGAATCTATAGAAATTAATACTAAAACAAAAAAAGTAGCAATAATGACAGCATGATAAAGATGAGTAAATGGGGTTTTAAAAAAGTGCAACATCGTGCTCTAGTCTAGTATGAGGCCAAATAAGTAGTGGTAGAAGTAGTAGTTATATTTAGTTCAACATGCATCTATATATATATATAATTTACCAGCAAAGGTCAAACAACAAGACGGTCAAACACTATATAGCTACGCCAGAGCAAGCAAGACGCAGGCAAACACTCCCCTCGCTTGCCAGCCAGCTCGCAGCATCTTCTAAGCTGCGGGTCGGCTATAGTTCATGGGCGTAAAATGAAAAGTGTGCAGTGACGTATTATGAAGGGGGTGTGTGTGTGTAGCATAATTGGCATTCTTAAATGTGTGTAACTCGAGTTCAGGTTTTTGTCAAGTAACTTTAGTAGATGGGAGGTTCACGCATTGATGACGCTTGTGTTTGGCTGGCTATAACTAGTATGATATAATTTGTTTCGGCTAAGCCAGTGGTTCCCAAAATTGCTAAGATTCATGACACCCATGTCAACTTAGGTTTTTGACAGGGGCACTGTGCTAAATTCTAACATGTACACTATGACATACAGTTAAAAATAAATAAATAAAACACCTATGTACATAACACTAAAAAAAAAGTGTGATCTAGCAACTGCAACAAGTTCAACAAGTTATTGGTACTCAAGTGAGTTACTGTTGACTGAAACAAATCCAGAAACTATATTGAAAAAAGTTCTGCCCAGTGAGAAGATAATTATTGGTTTCCCTTGTCCTAATGAAGGACACAGGACTTTACAGTTTGATTTCCTTTAATGGGCCTATCCTGCCACCCCTTGGCCCTGCCAGTGGACAATGTGCAGCCCCAGATGATGTAGTACATATTTTGGAAACCAATGGGCCTGTTAGACAGCTGTGAGAATCTGGGATGTTTTTTTTTCTAAAGCTCACTATTAGGGGTGTATCCTTAAAAGTTAAGTACATGCATAACAGGGGGGGGGGGGTTAAAAAGAATATGACTATTTTAAAATGTATATACTATTAGCAAGGCCCTTAACCTGCTAATGGCAAAAACTGTGTGAGAAACAGTACAGATATTCCAATTGAAAATTCAATGATAATTGCA
This sequence comes from Lymnaea stagnalis, assembly GCA_964033795.1. NCBI lineage: Eukaryota > Metazoa > Mollusca > Gastropoda > Lymnaeidae > Lymnaea > Lymnaea stagnalis. The sequence continues at coordinate 520,107 of CAXITT010000507.1, read as the reverse complement.
AGTATGCATTACCTGTACATTATTTTCTATTGCCATAAATTAAAATTTAATTCATTTGTACAAGTACGGTAGCTAATATACGGGGATTGCGTTTCAGCCAACGGAACAAGATATTTAAGGCTTAAAAAAAACACACAAAAAAAAATGAACAAATTAACTGAAATACCCGGTACTATTAATTTCGTGTGTTTTTTAAAAAATATTATCTCAGCCTAAGTTTGACACCAATCTGATCCTTATTGAATTTAGATGTAATTAGACATAAGCCATTGTTTAATTATGCTTGATTTAGTTCATACAGATTCTTTATTTAAATTAAAGTTGTACAAAGTGAAAGAAATAGTGTCCAACTTCTTGAAATTACAGTCTAATAACCTTATTCTTCCACATTAAAATGGAAACATGCCATGCAGAGAGAAGCTATTTTACTCTAATTATCATGTGGATATACGAATAAGATGACATACCGTTCAACCTTTGTATCACCCACATCATCAGAGACATTTATCATCTTGACTGGCCAAACCTCCTCAGAGTTGCAATCACAATCCTCCAAGTCCTGCTCAAACAACTTATTTAAAATCTCCTCCTTAAAAGGATATCTTGGCACATAGGCCAGCATAGGATTATTAAACATCTTATACGCCAAGTAACGGATAGACCAATACAGCGAATTCTGGCACTTAATGAATGGATCTGGAATACTTGAGGCTATTTTTTTTACAACAGATGTAGAATATCCAAGAATACTCAGATCGCTTTTAAGGCTGTTAATATCATTATGAGTATGAGATACGATCTCATGATATCTGCATTCCCAAATCTGACAAATTTGTCGCTGAAGGCCATAAAGATCACCAGCAGGACAATCCAGTATGTACCTGTAGTTTTCCAGGTGTTGGTATTCTAAGCCTAACAAATGCAAAACATTCTCAGCCCATGACATGGAAGAGCCTGATAAAGAGTTACTTTCCCCCGGGCAGTTTTGAAGTTCAGAATTGATCTTCTTCAGTTCCTTTGATTCATCTAAATCATTAACTCCTTCCAAAGGCAATAAATCATCAACAAGTTTAACCAAATTTTGTAATTCAGCTTTGGGTATTGGCTGTGGAGGATAAAAAAAGACAATAAATTACAATGTACAATTTATTTAAAGAACACCAAATCCCTTACATTAAAAATATAAAGTTATTAGAGCAAAGTGTTTAATCATATCTGCTATAGAAAATATTTATAACTAGCAAATATACTCGGAGTTTAGTCATCATTCCACGCCGATTGCAGTGTTTGTTAAATTCCGTAAGTGACAGGAGTCTATATTTATCTAAATTCTGAGAAATAGGGCTTTCCATTGATACCAAATAAGTGTGGTCGGGCCATTATAATTATAAGAATTGGTAAAAATTAAAAACATTAAAAATTAATTTTTACCCATTTTATGGATTTAAAAAAATATATTATTTTGCACAATTAGCAATCCTTTAATGATTTATTCTTATTTATTTAAATAAAGAAAGGTTATTTGAAGAGATATAATATTATATATCGAAAACCAGAAATGTTCAAAAATTAATATTTTCCCCCATTCGTCACTAGTATCACCCCTTAACTTTTAGCATGATTGTCATATTTCGACTGCTGGGTTTTACCTGCTACCTTTCTCTGTTGTATTTTGTACAGTGCTCTGACTGTTGTTTTTGAAATTACTTTTTTTCTTGTATTGAACATGACAAAATTTAATCATTTTTATTGTTCAAGATAATTATATTGTGCCACACATCGTGCACAAATCTAAATGGCCAAGTGGCTGTCAGCAGTGAAAAATAAAATATGCAAGTCACTAAAATCACTACCATAATACATGCTTCGATATGTCAAGAAAGCTAATGATGATCAGGGTCTGGGTTCATAAAAAGGCGTTCCTCAGCCACCCATTGATACTGATTCTCCCGATACCAGCAGCATGCATTATTTTCAGCAAATAGTGGAGAAAATGGAAAATATTGACGTAAAAACACAAGTAAAAGACATGCATGGTTGCCGATAATGTTGATTCAAACCAAGATACAATGACAAAAACTGGCACATTTTATCTATATAAATGAAAGGACTAATGTTTCTCTGTTTCCCTATATTTCATCTATTTTCTTATTGCTGTGTTGATGTATCCCTGGATATTCTGGTCCATTATTATTGTGGACTTCATTTTTCACAGTGTCAATATTTATATTCTCTCGCTTCCTGTGTTCCCACTTCCGGCGACACGAATGGATACTGCTTGAGTTGTCTACTGTGCTCTTTTCTTTGTTATATTTTCATTTCTATTAGGGGTGTGCCAGAACCCGGTTCCGTCGGATTTTGCACTATCCGGTGAAATCCGGTTCCGCCGGATTTACATGTATCCGGAACAACCGGAATCCGGAATATACCGGATTTCAGAATTTGACAGATTTTGTGACTCACCGGATCATAATCTGAAATAAAAGTAATTCTCTTTCCCAAATTCCACACGATCTCGATACATTAATCGATTGTTTCGAGCGTTGAGCTTGTTTAATGTTTAATATTCCGAACATACCAGAGGCTAGAGTCAGCACCGCTAATAGTGGCCAATCGGTATCTGCAAAGTACCAAAATCCGGAAGAAACCGGAATCTGGATCCGGCGGATTTCGCATAAGAAAATCCGGATCCGGCACATCCCTAATTTCTATTGTTGGCTGAGGAAGGCCTTATGCCTTGTTTTTTTATCCTGTTATCTTATTTCAAGCTTCCACATACCTCGTTTCGCTATTTCATTCATTCACATTTTATCTAATGCTTCTTTCTGGAATGTACCATTTCCAAATAATTTTCGGTCTGAAACAATTAAAATTTGGAGTACCTCATTTCAGAACAAGGACGGATATTTCAGTGTAGTGACAAGGCTAAATGCGAAATCTAAAGGAGCCAACTAACAAAACAATGGATCTACAGGATGATGCAAAATGGCAAGAAAATACTGCGTTTGTGGATGGTTATTCACTCCTCAGTCACAAATTGTAGTGTTTATGCTGCAGAATGTTTGCTGTCAATGTTACAGAAACAACATCCAAATTTGTTACAGGCTTTGATAAGTGGTGGGACTTGAGCCAAAATTACAAAATCATGAAGCATCGGAAGAGCATCTATGTTGCCTTGAAAAGTAGGAAACATTGGCAGCAGGACATAAGATACACAAAACAATTGATGCCGAATGTATTGCTGTGATGGACAGGGAGAACAAAAAGTGGAAGTAAATCCCGCACAGGTTGCTGGATAGCACATTGTTTCTTGCAAGCAAAATCTGGCATTTCGTGGCCACAATGAAAATGAATCTTCACTGAAACTTTCTTGAAATGGTTAAGATGCTATCTAAATATGACCCAGTGCTAAAAGAGCACAAAGTGATAACAAAGCGGAGTAAATCTACAGAAAACGCATCCATATCTTACCTTCACCAGAAACCCAAAATGCATTTGTAAATGTCCTTGCAAATCATGTGAAGGAGATTATTATTATGAAGGATATAAATTCTTCGACGTGATTTTGGAATAATGTCCAAAAGTACACCTGATATATCATACAGTGACCAGATGTCTGAAGTGATCAGATACGTTAAAATCAACAATGGGAATGTTGAAGTGAGTGAAGTATTTCTTGCATTTTTCCCGTTAAGAGGGAAAAAAAACTGATGACCTCAGTTCTGACATTCTTAAAAATCTAAAACGTAATGGACTAGAAATAATGATGTTCAGAGCGCAAGGTTACGATAATGCTGCCACAATGTCTGGAATCCATGGATGTGTTCAAGCCATTCTGAAAAGAAATACTAAGAAAGCAATTTTTAGTGGATGTGTGGGCCATTGACTTAACTTTTGTGGTCAACACTCTTTAGCAGAAATGGCTTCATATATTACATTTTTCGGTACTCTTGAAAGAATATTTTCCTTCTTTGCTGCATCCACTAATCGATGGAATGTTCTAATTGAACACACTAGAATTTCATTGAAAAGACTGTCAACGCGTTGGAGTGCTCATCATGCTGCTGTTAAAAGATGAGTTTTATGAAAGTGTGGTGGTGATTGAAGCCCTATGTAATCCTCTTGAAAGTTTGAATACAAAGAGGTACAGCACAAGGTCGTTACATGCTGTCTGTGATTTCACGTTTATCTTCTTCTTCTAGGTCTTGAGGGCCCACGATCAATGAATTCATCATTCTGGCTCCTATTTAGGCAGGTCTTCTGTGACTAAATATTATACATATGCATGTATGATTGTTTGTTAAGGTAATGGTATTATTTGTTTTAAATAGCTAGGGTTATCTCACATGTAGCAATTATGGAAATTTGTATAGCCAAGCCCATGGTGGTTCAAATCTTAGCATCTTGACCAAGTGTTTCTTCATATATTATACATATATTTGGTGTCCATGGCATTTATAACCTATAAAAACATACTTGTGGCCTGCATTGAGATTCCATCACTGATTCCTCCACAAGGTTCCCCGCTACTACCTTTGCGCTGATCTACTTCAGGAAGTTAATCTTACACAGCAGTATCTGCAGACTTAAGACTTTACTCTTGACAAAGGAGTGGCCAACCTAGAGGCGTTAAGATTGTTTCTGCCCGAGAAGCCCTGTCATTTGGTTGAACATGCTATCGAAAATGCACTTTTAAAATCAGACCAATTTGGAATTTCGGTACCGAGAAGAATAAGTTTTATGAAGCGAATGACAGGAGAACAATTAATAGATGCTGGACTCTTTCTGAGAGAAGAACACAGTAGGGAGATGCTGGAGTGTATTGATCGTTTTCATTCTGAAATCCAGATCGGATAATCAGCGATCAAGGAAGTAGCAGATATTTTTGGGGCTGTTCAACCCAAAGAGTGAAGCAAGTGAAGAAGAGTTAGTGGTGTCCGTTCCAAAATTAACTTCTTTCATGATGAGTTATCAGAAGATGAACCTTTAAAAGAAATATCAAAGCTTAGAAGACATCTAAAAGCAGCTGGTTTCTCAAAGTCATGGACTGGTCAGTATTCGATGTTTTGAAATTCATAGCCTAATTTAAAGTCTTAGAATCTCTTCCAATACTCTCGCTAAGCATTCAATTTTTCCTTTTGATTTGTGTGTATGTGGGTTTATGTGAGCGGAGCTTTTAAAGCCTAAGGTTTATCAAGAAATATTTATGATCCACCATAGGACAGTCTAGGCTTTCTGATATGGCTCTGCTATCAATTGAAAATAATACAGGAAGGATGTTGATTTTGATCAAGTGATTTACTGGTTTAAAGCTTTGAAAACAAGGAAGGGAAAATTTCAAAAAAGTACATTTAATGTAAATACAACTATAACTTAACATTTTAAATACATTGACCTCATGACCTTCGATTTATGTGATTTTGTTCTTGTTATTGTTATACAGTGGACTGATTTTAACAACAAGAAATCCATCATGGAAGTTGGGGGGGGGTGACACCATGAGTTTACCGCACCAGGTGACACCGACCCTAGTTACGCCAGTGGCTGCATTAATTAATTTCATTTCTAGCCAGTCGAGAATAGACTATTATAGTTGAGAACAGTGGAGTTGAGACTCAGTACAGTTGACTTTAGTTTAGTATAGTTCAGTAGAGTTGAGGTCAGTATACAGCCAGTATACCACAGAGCAGCGGTTCTCAACCTGTGGGTCGCGCGACCCTTTCCCAGGGGTCGCCTAAGATCATCTGAAAACACATATCCTTACAGTAGCAACGAAAATAATTGTGTGACTGGGGGTCGCCGCGACAAGAAAAACTGTATTAAAGGGTCGCGGCATTAGGAAGGTTGAGAACCACTGCCATAGAGTATAGACCAGTCAGTCAGAGTCAGTAGGTTAAGGACTAGACTAGCGTTACATCCTAAGTAAAGAATCCAAGTGTAGGCCTACGAGAGATAAACACAGACTCTATCCAGGCCGTGTAGAGAATAGCGAGACAGAGAGGGGGTCAAACAAACAAGACTGATGTTTGTGTTGTGGACCGGACCTGCTACAAAGGGCAAGATAGCCAGTCGTAACATAGTATTCAATAGTATTAGAGAGTATACTAGTTATTCTTTACTAGGGGTGTGCCGGATCCGTTTTTTCCAACCGGATCCGGATTTTCTTATGCGAAATCCGCCGGATCCGGAATAATCCGGATTCCCGTTTCTCCCGGATTCCGGTACTTTGCAGATACCGCTAAATCTGAGGGGTTGGATGCCTTCTGAACAGTTGGCACTATCATGAATGGGATTGGGCCGATTGGCCACTATTAGCGGTGCTGACTCTAGCCTCTGGTATGTTCGGAATATTAAACATTAAACAAGCTCAACGCTCGAAACAATCGATTAATGCATCGTGATCGTGTGGAATTCGGGAAAGAGAATTACTTTTATTTCAGATTATGATCCGGCAGACCTGTTTACCCTCAAACCCCTAAAATCGTACAATCTGGTCTCAAAATCGTACAATACAATATCTCTATAGTAAATAGATAAAACTACAAAATATTTCCATATATTTTGTAAATGTCGCTGACTGGATCTTATAAAATACCGGTATGCCAAAATCCAACGCTCCACTGCAGAACAGTTGGATCATCTATTTTATTTAAAAAACCATCTCTAGTTTTACAATCGCCGCGGTTCTGAGGAACAAAATAATTCTGTACCAAAACTACGTCACACGCTTGGTAGCAGTCAAAGGCGATGGTGAGTGAAGTTGTCGCTAGGGCGACTAGTCCAAATATTACTGTTGACGCAGCAGCCAGCTAGTTCACTGTGATCCCCTCAATATGATACGTCGGGGTTATTTATTTATATCCTTTGACACTCCCACCAATCCCCTACCCATGCGTGTCTCATATGCCACAATTTCCGTCATCAACAACTCCACCTCCCCCAGTCCCCATGAGTGCTTTCGAAATATAAAAAGGATGGTCCCAACTTTAAAAAAAAAAAAAAAATCCAACCAATCGTTTTTCTCGTTCATATTCACTGCCAGATCTTCATTACAGAGGGCTAAAACGTCCAAACCCGAAAATTTATTAATGTTTTGAAATCAGGGGAAAATTTTTTCCACCGGGTCTCTGAAAGTCGTAGTTTTGGCGTGTCTTGGCGTACAATCGTAAAAGACATCTAAAAATCGTACATTGTACGCCAAAATCGTAAGAGTAAACAGGTCTGTGATCCGGTGAGTCACAAAATCTGGCAAATTCCGAAATCCGGTATATTCCGGTTGTTCCGGATACTTGTAAATCCGGCGGAACCGGATTTCACCGGATAGTGCAAAATCCGACGGAACCGGATTCCGGCACACCCCTATTCTTTACATATGTATATTGTGTGTAATATGTGTGCACTAAAGTATTTTTTCTATAATTAAATATTTATTTTTCGTGGGCTGAACCACCTGTGTTTTTATAGTCACAGTATAGTAATAGTAAAAGTTAAGAGGGGCCCCTATTGGTGGCCCATTCCATAAGTGTACTGTAATAATTGCCTGAGATAGGGGGCCCCTTTAAAAATTAATTTCCAGATTAAATCCCTTGGGATCCCAACCCAATACGGACAATGACATTGACGGAAACAACAATGAAACCTAATGTATTTAAACAAGCATAATTGTTTACCATTGGTTTGTTGACATCTTTAGAGGTCAAAATGAAAACTGCCAAAGCTTGGTCACCAACATCAATCGGACAATCCCCTTCCAGTTTATAACTGATCTTATGGAATAAGAAACACATCTTCTTCAAAAGTTTATGCAAATTAGGTTGCTTCTTTTTAGCATCAGTCGGAGTTAAACTCCTTTTGCGTAAATCATGAGGACTCTTCTGGAATTCACTAAATCTGGAGACTTTTGTAGCCATGACAAAGGATTTAACTGTGCTCAGTGATTGAAATAAATTAAAAAATCTGTTGAAAAAAAAGGACAACATTTAATTAGCTATACTATTATAGGAAATACATTAACCCACAACCTGTAGGATAGAATCATTCTGTAGTGTGGAAGCTTTTCAGAGCTTTTTGAGAGCCTTTTAAAATAGCATTAAATTACCCGCAATAAGTATATATTTTTAGAAAGGTAAATGAAAGGGGCTAAAGTTTACATTATGTATCCACAGAATGTGGAGATGCTGTCCATGTTAAAAAAAGGACAAATGAAGTTGTACTTTAAAAATGCATAACTTTAAAACTAAAACAGCTAAACATATGATTTATGTGTTTTAATTCTTTAAAAAATAAGCTCTATTAAACTATGCAATTGGTTTATTTTTACAAAAAGTTGTTGTTTTTTTAAATCAAAGTACCTACTATATAAAGTATATATTTTCAACCCACTCTTTACAAAAAATCATAGTTCTGTCAGGCGCACAATCGTAAAAGACATTAAAAATCGGGTAATCTTGCAATCCAGTGGCGTATATTATTTCTGATCAAAATTTGTATCATCATGTGTAAACTTATGTGTATTCCTTATATAACTTAGTCTGGACAGTTTTAGTTAACACTAGCACTAACTTTTCTTTTTATTGATTTTTACAGCCCCCATAGGTACATAGCCGGTAGGGTAAACAATCTCTCCTTTTTCTTGTGCTTTTTTAAAAATTCAACCTACATGCCAGATTGAAAGCATATTCCGAAAAAATGGGCCGTCTAAAGTTAGCTAAAGGGCTTTTAAAGATGTTCATTTCTATATGCAATCATGAGCCACACCGTGTATATTGGCTAGCTTGAGGACAAAATAAAATTATGAGTTCATTACCTTTCAGTACTGGTTTTTGAATATAGATAATCAAGTGTACTAAGTTTGATCTCGTTCCATTCGCCCATGCCCGAGCCTTTGTTTGGAATCATATTCATACACCCCATATAAGAAAAAAAAAAAAAAGACTTATGGGCCCCTATAAAATAGCAGAACATCTAATTAAGCTCAAAATAATATACACAATTGAACTGCAAGATTACCTTTCATTACCTTTCCGTACTGGTTTTTTAAAATAGATAATCAAGTGTATTAAGTTTGATCTCGTTCCATTCGCCCATGCCCGAGCCTTTGTTTGGAATCATATTCATACACCCCATATAAGAAAAAAAAAAAAAAAGACTTATGGGCCCCTATAAAATAGCAGAACATCTAATTAAGCTCAAAATAATATACACAATTGAACTGCAAGATTACCAAAAATCGTACATTGTTCGCAAAATCTCAAGAGTAAACAGGTCTGGATATATCTTTTCTGCAGACCTATTTACCCTTAAACATAGTAAAAAAATAAACAATAACATTGACAATTCGTTAGAGTAGACAGATCTGCTTTTGGCTATAAGACAATTTTTAAAATCTAGGCTGAAACTAGTTGAGGATGCCACACGACGCCATTGGCGTGTTTATTTAAGTTGCCGTGAATTAGGGTTCAGGTTAGGTTTAGATAGGCACTTTCAAAGTCTCCCACGAATCCCTTTAGCGCAGTTGAAAAATCATGGAAAAACTTTTGTTGGCATTTCACAATCGGCTCTGTGGTGTACTAGGATTTTTACATTCTACGTCACAGTTTTCAAATTATAAATTTGTTTTGTTATCGATTACATTAAATACTTTTCTTACAGTTTAGGCTTAGGGATACATTTTAGGGTTCAGGTTAGGTTTAGGTAGGCTTATCAATCACCGCTCGTGCATTCAGTTTGCGCATGTGGAAAAAAGACGCAAAAAAGTGGCGATCTTACAATCGCTTCTAAGGTGACCTCGGAATTATGCGCTTTAGGTCAGTTTGCTCATAATAGTATTTAAATTATCGATGACGTAGAGCACATATTTTTCCAAACACTGGAATACCATATTTGCAGCATTTATTATTTTCATATAGTTTTGTTACTTATGTTACAAGTTTCAATCTATTTTGTTAGAATGTTCATTCAAGTTTCGTCAAAAAACTGTAAACAACATGGACATGCAGATGAGCCGCATAAACCCTGTTTAAGTCAGATACAGCTGTTCTAACTGTACATTGTGATATACTTTTAGCTCTTTTGACTGTTTAATTTTCTTTGTATAATTCCACTCATAGTCTTTAACATCCCTTTGTTTTTTCTCTAATAAACAAATACTTATTAATAGCTTACTTATTCAAATATTTTAGATCTCAGAGTTGTGTATTAATGTTTAGCTGAAAAAATATGTCACGTTTTATTTGTTTCATTTTATTTTCTAATAAGTATCATAATAAGTAGGGACACAATATGCCGCTCCAGAAAGAGTTGAAATAACATTTAGTGATGACAATGAAATGAACATATCGGTACCGTACTTAAAACATATCAATATCATTGACATAAAACTTTTTAGCTCTTGTAAAAAAAATGATAATTGAAACAAAAAGTCATACTGTCACTGTTGTAACTATGGGTCTAAATATAAAAAAAAGCATACAGAAATTAATTGGAACCCTGCTGGTCGTAGGATGCATTGCGAGTCTTTGGGAAGTAAAGTTCCCTTGGGGCAATTGAAGCAGCTTTTACAAGTAAGTGTGAGTGTATTGCCAGCGCAATAACCAGCCAGCTTTACTTTTCCCCAGCTAAGGCCAGAGCTGGGTAGACTTAGGGACACCCTCAAGGATCAGGAAAAAATACTAGCCTTAAACAGGATTAGATTCTGTTATTATCGATGTAGGGCCTATATGCCCCTCCCCGTCTCTCAGATGGCCGCCTGATGGAGACACCTCTCTGCATCATAACACTGTTGCACGGCATGTCAACTATTTCTGTCAGAACATTTCTGGACTACGTGATATATCATAGTGCTTTAAAAAAAACTAAACGATATCCTATCAAGCTTTGACATCATTTAAAGACATCTCTACAATGGGTGAAAGTGAGTCTACATGAAGAATACCGGTACCATTTTTATTACTGGTATAACATTTAATATGAAATACCAGAAAATTAGCTATGTCTAGTCTAGGAGTAGGAGGTTTGACTGGATCTATTAGTAACACTCTATAGGTTGAATATGTTGGGCCTAACAGAGCAGATGTAGGCACAATTAATTGTCCTATATCCAATATATTAGGCTATATTTAGGCCTATTAAATTTTTTAAATTTAACTTGTGCATACCAGTAGCTTCGGTTTTGAGATGTGTTTGTGCCATTCTCATTAACGATCGATCTATCCTTCACTACTTAAAACTACACCCCTACCCCGGATTGGAATTAATTATTTCTAGAAATGTGCGTAATTATGGGAACATTTCTGTCTAACAATAACGCTCTGCATTATTCGCAGATTTTTGGCCTGCCGATAACGCTCGGCGTTATTCGCAGATCTCGGTCTGCCGATAACGCTCAACGTTATTCACAGAGCTGTGTGGATAACGCTTCCCGTTAAAAAAAGTGATTTTTTTTAATTCACAAAAAAAAAAAATACCTTTTTAACCAAAAGTGCTACATGAAAACATATTATTGCTTCATTTAACAAGGGCTATCTTATAGATGTTTAATTTCTTAATTTGTTCAACTTCAAAAGTATCTAACTTACTATATATTATATTATTTATAGTTATTATAGTCGTCTATAGTTTACTTGTCAGGCTTGTGATTCTAGTTAACTACCATAACTTCAATAACCTTCATGTTAAAAATGTATCATATGACATTGTTTAAAAAATAATTTAGCAAAGCTGCAACTGCAATTAAGTGAAATGTGTTAAATAAATACTAGGAATAGGAAGAAGAATAAATGTTAAAACACTACCTACGTAACTTAATTTTCAATATGGCGGAAACAAAAATTAAATGAGGACTTATGTAATTACAGTAAAAACAATCCTTCACACAATTTTGAACGAAATACATTTAATTTCAAAACTATAAGACGAAATTAACTTAATAATGAAAGAAGTACTTCACATTTGAACAGTGTAGTCACTTACATCACAAGCAAAAATTGACGAAAGTGACCAATCTTACGCAATGCCACGAAACACCACAAATGTCTCTTTAAGATAAAAATATCCGTTTATTTACAGGTATCGATATTTATTCTAAATCGGTATTTGCTTTTGAAAAGACTATTTTCTTAGCATCTATAATCATTAAAACATTTGATTTTAAAATGAGTTTAAAATTATTCGCTCTTCGTTTTAAATAAAAAAAAAACACTTTCGTCTCTTTTACAAATTAAAAAAGGTTGAATAATATGCCATCAAATAATATAAAAACAATTTGTGTGTGTACTCGGATACTCTCTTACCACTGCTACCTGGCGGAAGTTGAAATGTCACATGAGTACTTGTGACCCAATTTTGCACACGGTTCACTAATTTGGGGAGGTGCAACCATTTCTGTATAAATTACCCTAGATCTACTTAGGGATTTCGCTGCCGCTTTGTTGGGGGGGGGGGGGGCGCACACCCCCCCGGGTGACACAATCTCAGGAGGTGATACAAAATTGAAAAAAAATGGTAAATTGCCCATTTATAAATATGTGTGTGTGTGCGTAAATTTTCCACCAGTGGGGCACCAGTGTAACCAGTCCAAACCACATGCGTGCTTTATTAATAATCAAGGTGGATATGTCAGAAATTAGGTTAAACTATAATTAGCTCAGAAATAAAACCGCTTTGACCAAGATTCCATGCTGATTTACGTGTTTTCAGTAACTATTGTGACAGGAAGCTATATTTATCTAAATTCTAATAAATAAAGCTTTCCATTGATGCGTAATACGATGTGTCGGACGATTCTAAGTACATGAATCGAATGGCTAAAAATTATATTTTTTTAAGTATTTTAAAAAATTGACTTTTCACCCATTTATATGGTTAAAAAAATAATATTTTACAAACTTTCCTAAAATATTTATAAGAATGAGCTAGAATAACATAAAGCTTAAAGACAGAAACTATTTTGATACGTTCGGATTCTTAAAAACAATCCTAGTTATTTTCTATTATTTTATGGAAGTGGAATAAATTTACATGTTTACATGTAAATACATTTGTTATATTTGCTTTTATTTTAGCCAAATCTTAGGTATTATTATTATAAATTACAAATATATTTAAAGTAACAATTAAGGAACTATTTTAACTATTATATCCGAATGTGAAAGTTATGAACAAATTTATGTATAAATATGTTATGATCTCAGAATTGCATCTTAATCCACGTTTATTGGGAAAACCCAAACATCTGATTCTGTTATTCTTAGTGCGTATTTTAGTGCGTTGTTAATATTGCGAGTTAAAAATAAAATAACATTTATATTAATAATTACGCAAATGACGTCATAGCGCGATTGCCTATTTTAGTAACAGCTCTCTCCCGAGTTTCCCTCAGGATGGCTTGCGCTGGACTGGGGGAAAGTCACATCACTTAGCTCGTGGTGGTGTTACACGTGATCTGCCTCTTCGTAGCGTGGGAGACTAGTACGGATTCACATCCGGAAGCCAACGATCACACACTGCTCGTAAGTCCCGACCGAAAGACCCACTGAGCAAGAGAGGGGGTAACGCAAAGCCCTCTCCTCAATGGGAGGAAGATTTCTGCTAAACCCCCTCTTTACTCATGACATGGCAAATAAATCATTGACGCAGGTTCGACTGGTGGGGCTTGGACAAGATCCTTCCCCACCGACCGTGGCTTCCTTAAAAGGCCCTCGATACCCACTGTTGGGAGACTGGGTGGAACCGGGTAATGCTACAGATGTGGTGCGTGGACTGCATCCTCTCCCCACGGATGTCCCCTTGGGGATGGTGTCCCCTCTCGCGCGTGTGACGCTCGACAGGCGCGCGCGAGGCCAACAAGTGACTGTTCGAGATCGGAAAGGTGGTACGGGACACCTAAAACATTCCCTGGTCGTGCTCCAGATAATGTGTGTGGTATCAGGCAAAAGTCGCACGAAGTAACCAAACTACTCCACGATCTTAAAGTGGACGTAGGGCTATTCCAAGAAACGTTGCTCCGCGGCAAGCCGTTTCACATCATTGGTTACTCACAATAACATTGTAAGTGTGACCGCTGCCATGGCATTACCACAGCGGTTCGAAATGATCTCGCGGTGGAGGTCATTGAGTGCAAACGCTATGCCAATACTGACACGTTGTCGGTTAAAGTCCATAAATGTGGGAAAACGTTCGCCGTGACGAACGTTTATAATTCTCCAAGCAATGTGATCACGATTCCTACCCACGGGGAGACGATCTTTAAACGGACTATAATTGCAGGAGACGTCAATGCCAAATCCCCCATGTGGGGTTATCCGGAGCGAAACGGCTCCAGTAAGCACGTGGAAGAAGTTTGTCTCGAAACTAATCTTATCCGACTCCAGGACGAGAAGAGTGCACCCACTCTTCTTCACTACGGCCATGGAACGGAGTCTAGGCCAGATTTGACGCTCGTGTCCGCTGACCTCGCGGGACATCAGAATCTTAGTGTACTGGAAGACATTGGGAGTGACCATCTGCCCATATTACTAGAGATTGACTTGGGACAGGCCAAAACCAAGTGCGATAAACGTCATTGGCTCTTCCGAAGAGCAAACTGGCAAAATTTTAAAAGTCAGTGTGAGACCAAGCTTGGACTAATTGCAGTCGACGTGGCCGACTCAGACTTAGATGTTGCTTTCGAGAAGTTTAATGGCGTTCTCCTCGAGGTCGCCCGTAAGACGATCCCGAGAACGACCGGGAAGCGACCGTACAAGCCTTTTTGGAACAAAGAGCTTGGGAAACTCGTGAAGCAAAGAGCAAAAGCTCGGAAGGAAGCCGCGAGAAAGAAAAAACCTACTGCTCGTGCAGGCTACAATCGCCGTACGGCTGAAGTCCGATCAGATGTTCAGAAAGCGAAAAAATGGAAGTGGGTAAGTGCGTGTGAAAAACGTGATCTCCAAGACGGTCGGAAGGTGTGGAATCTGCTCGGAAGTCTCTCTGGTGCGGGGAAGGCCAAAAACCCGCAACCATTACTATCAGGCAAAGGCGTCGAGGCGAGCGACGCAAAAAGGGGAAAGGTGCCCAATGTTCACTTCACCAAAGTGAACAAGAAGACAAAAGTGACCCAAGAGCATTTGGAAATCCGCCGTCTGAGAAAAAGGTGAGCTCGTATCCAGCGCACTGGACCTCATCCCGAGATTTTCACAACTCCCTTCACAATGGAAGAATTGCGTAGCGCACTAGACAAGTGCTTGGCGGCGAAAGCACCAGGACCAGACAAAGTTCACAATGAAATGTTAACCCATCTGGGCAAACAGGGGAGAGAACTTCTGCTGGCTCTCATTAATCGAACTTGGACTACAGGTATTTTACCGAAAGTGTGGAAGCAGGCCATAGTAGTTCCAGTACCAACAGAAGGAAAACCAGGCCATTTACCGAGTAGTTTCAGGCCGATATCGTTAACGTCTTGTGTGGGAAAAGTGCCCGAGCGAATGGTAAATGGACGACTCTACTGGTTCTTGTAGAGTAATAAGTGCCTACAACCGACGCAAGGTGGCTTCCGTAAGGGCCGGTGGAAAATGGTTGTGAACACCGAGAAGACGGTTTACTCTAAGTTCACCAATGGAAGGAAGGCGCTTAAGGTCGATGTAAAACTCTCCATAAACGGGAAAGATTTGGTATGGGACAGGACACCAGTCTACCTGGGGGTAAAGTTGGATCAGAAACTCCGGCTTCACCACCATGTGCACGAACTGTGCGCCAAAGCTTCACAAAAACTGGGCTTGGTGAAAAAGCTGGCTTGGATTAGATGGGGCGCAGATGCAAGACTGTTAAGGTCACTCTACCTTAGCAGTGTGAGGGGAACTATGGACTACAGTTTGCCCGTCCAGACTTTTGCGAGCCGCACGGCTCTAGCGGAACTGGACTGCATTCAAAACCGTGCTCTAAGGTTTGTATGCGGGTCAATACGGACCACACCCACGGCGGCGGTGGAAATCATGGCCAATGTCGAACCGCTCGAGGTCAGGCGGGAGAAGGCAGTCCTTACGACGGTAGAACGCTACCGGCGCATGGGAAGGGAAGAACCCTGTTTCCAATTACAGGACGAATGGGTAAAAAAGTCCAGATTGAAGAGACCATCCTTCATTTACACGGTGCACAGTCTTGAAGAAGACGTCATTTTACCCGGAAACAGGGAAAAAGTGAAAGTGATCCCCGCGCGGGGACCTCACAAAAATCTCCCCCTACCAAACATTCGACTGGAAATTATTGACACTAAAACCAGCGAAGGCAGTCCTCAACAGAGGCTGTACGACGCACGATTGAAGCTTACCCGAACAGCCTGGTTAAAGTCTTCACAGACGGCTCGTGCTTCACGAGGGAAAAGCGTAGCGGATACGGTGCCCTCATCCCGTATCCCGCAGAGATAGCTCCACCCGAGGAGCTATCAGGCCCATGCGGTAGTAATGCAACGAGCCTCGATGCGGAAATCGAGGCCATACTGGTAGCTCTCAAGAGGGTTTACCAACGGCTAGCGAAACGAAAGTCCTTCCCGGACGTTGTGGTCTTCACCGACTCTGGTTCTGCTCTCGAACTCATGGGGGGGGGGGGGG